>JARHVA010011212.1:0-81255 GCA_037957365.1 Torreya grandis | reverse complement strand
AATAGAATTATAATTGGATTCAAGTATGAATCAAATTTTTAATCTAGAGTTGTACCTCCATAACATAGATCTAATTTATAGGTGCCATTAGATAAGATGAATTGGTGCTAATCAAGAACCTCACTTGATTGTGAGGCTAATTTAAAATAGTAAAGTCTAGTAGTTATTCTCATGGTAGTTTTTCCCATATTGGCTTTTCCATAGTATATCTAGTTTTATGCATATTTAAGTGTATGTGATCGTTGAATATGTTTCTAGTCTAAATTAAAACTTTTAAAAAAGGACTAAGTTAGTCAATCTACTTAATTCACCCCCTCATCAGATAGTTGTGTTCCAACACAAATTATATATAAGTTTTAGAATATGACAACATGTCAAGAAATACCAAGTAAATCACTTAACAAGATCAACTATCTATGCACACACACTAAGTAAAATCATAGGTGGTAAAACCAAAGTCTTCACTAATCTAAGGCATATAAATGGTGTTGTATTTTCCATACTCAAGATCCTTTACAGTCCATCAAAGGAAGCATATATAGAGAATGAGAGAAAGAGAGAGAGAGAGAGAAGTGTAGAAAAGAGTCATTGACAAGTATCATTACTCTAAAACTAGTTACAAACATGAACATAAAGGTAGAAAACAATCCATAAGATTTTCACCACAAGTGTACACTTGATTTCATGATAATATTATAGAGTTGGAATAAGGGAACACCTTACTTCTTCACTTGAAACTTATATTTCTTGCTTGGGAGTTACCAACCACTTCAAAATATCTTATAAGTACTTGACACGTCAAAAATGGCATGAAATATATGGGTTAGGTATATTTTAGTCATCATTTAAATCTTGAATTGATGTTTCACTTTGACACATTCCACTCACACTCGTTACATCTCATGAATATTCCTCCTTGTTTGTCATATAGGCCTATTAACCAACTAGGCCTAGTTGCTTGATGTTTGCCATTTGATGCCCATGAAATTTTAAAGGGCATTGTTACAATAATGAGGGACATGTTTATAATTCTATACCACCTCTTATTTTATGATGTATAATCTAAAATAACTTAGACATTACTATTTTGACCTTGTAGTTGACCATATCACTGTCTTACAAGCCTATTCAAAATTATCTTCTTGATATAGACCTATAGAAGTAATTTAATGAATGAATTAGAGGATTTTAGGCTTTAAATGTTTTAAAACATATATTCACCTTCCATGATGATTTATATTTGTTAACATATCTCATCATCTTGAGTTTACCTTGAAACATACAAAAATAGGGTATTTATTGCATCCATATAGGTGGCCATTCAAGAAATTTACATGGTTAGAACCATTTCAAAGTATATAATTATATTAATTTTTTTCCAATATCAATTAAATACATTTTGGATGCAATTATTTCATAGTATCCTCTATCGATCTCTTATCAGGGTCATTGAGTGTTTATGCATGCTTAGGTTCTTCATGATAGTTCATAAAGGATAGCCCATTAACCTTTAAAATAAATTTATAAAATTTGAGTGAAATAGGTTCCCTAAATTTCCATATGAGTTTATGGTCCCATGTATCTTATCCATATATTTCCAAGCAAGTCTTTGAGGCTCTCAGGTGGCTAATAGGCATTATGTGCACCTTAAAGAGATTTTTAGGCCAAATTGGCTAATTTTGAGTCTTTATCTATAAAATAATAGTTCATCAACACAAAATAATCATAGGAAAATTCCTATATTGGTCCTAGGTTTTAATAAATATTATGTCATCCTTTATTCTATGTCTCTAAGGGGTAGGTTTTAATAAGGGTATTAGGACTATAGGCCTAGTGACAATGTTTTTATACATTTTGACACCAATGGAGACATTATAAACAATTTATAACATCTTTGGGTATGAAAATAAATATTTAGGACCCATGGAAAAAAAAATTGTCTTGAGAAATCCATTTTATCCCCCTTTCCACCTATGCAAATTCAATAAGCAATACATGAAAACATTGTTTTAGGTGTCTATTTAGTTTTTGGGACTCATGTTAATGAACACAGACATATAAGTTGTTAAATTTAACTTATTCACATACTAATTGATGTATTTATGACCATTTTAATACCTTTGAGGTAAGAAACATCTCACTTCACTCAAAATCTCATTCCCCATGCTTGTAATTATATTAAATTTAGAGACTCATTTAGGTTTGTGTCTGCATATTCTATGTTTTCCTCTGTTATGTCCATTTTAGACCAAAAATAAAGAAAATTGAATTCATTAAATGGTTTATGACCATTTATCACACCTAGATGAATAAACTATTTCTTTAGGAACCTTAAATTCTTCCTTTCATGCAAGGTTTTCACCTTATTGGTTAAAAGTGTGGACCTACAATGTTTACAAACCTATATTTCTAGACTCACCTTTACTTGTGTCATGAATGGAAATTTTATAACTTTTATTTACTCTATAATCATCTCATATATCTTTTAGATATTTTGATAAGGTGAAAAATCATCTTAACACATCAAAAATCTTGCAAGCACTTGTACATGCTTCTACAGTCTTGGTGGATCCTCCTAACTATGTTGTGTGCTTTATGAACCCTATGAGATTATTATAAGCTTCTTAAATGGTATTTTAACTATAATATATATATTTTAATGTTATTTTAGGTCTCCTTAGGATCCTATTTATTCATTTGGTCTTCTCATGGTCTTAGAAGTTAATCTTGGGTCTACCAAAGCTTAAGGAAAATTTTAAGTCTTCTTACACATGTGGATGAAATATTAGATTTGAGGTCTTCTAAATATTTATAAGGTAAATTATAACCTTACTCACACCTTTATACACTTGTGTGAGAGACTTATTCATGTCGTTCTATCCTCAAACACCTTATAGGCCAAAAATAGTGAACAATTTTCACTTCTAGGTCTGTAACCTTTGCAATTTACCTACAAATGACTTTTATCCCATAATTTGGATCATTTACCTATATTTTTAAGGGTATAATGGAATTAGAGAGTTTATCCACTTTTTAAAAACTTATTTTCAATCACTTATGTTTTAGAAACCTCTCATAAAGTCATAACCCTGACTCTCTAAAACCTATAACACTAGAAGCCAATAACCTTGTGAAAGGTTTAGGCCCTATTTAGTATTAATATATTTCTTGGTGACCATGTGGGATGATGGAGTATTTATAAAATGTGTTGTGACAAACATTTAAAATCACTTATATGCCTTGAATTTCAAATATACCTCCAAACCTTAAGTTAAAACCTAAAACTTTACCCAATGTGAAGGGTTATATTCTTCAACTACATTCATATGAAAAAATAAGAAATGGAATATTATGTGAGGGATTATTAGGACCTATAAATTCATCTTTTAACTTTTCATCTTGGCAAAAAATTTGACAACTACACTAAAAATTTTCAAAATCATGTTTTGGGGTTTGATAGAGATTTTTTTACTACTTGAATATTTAATGATGATTCATATAAATCAGCCCTAAAATTATGAATTATCTTAATGAATTTTAATCCTATTATGGGAACCTCCTATGCCTAGAATCATTTTTCCCAACTCATTTTAATGTTTATTAACTAAGCAAAATATTTTTGCCTTCTCAATCTTGTGAACAACATGAATGAGCTTTTGACTAGTTTGTTTGCATTTATTAATTTTATCTAGATCTATACAAGATTTTTGTTCATTAAATTGATTTTAGGAAGGCTAAGAGACACCCACACATGAATTTACACCTAAATAGGGACTTTTCATGTCCATACAATGGATAAAACTAACTTTTGAAGAGTGATTATGTTCCTTTCTATATTAGATCTACAACCTCTAATCATTTATGATCTATAACTACCATATTATGTTGAAGGAAACTTCTCAAGCTACTTTGACACGAAATACATATACCAAATACTCTTTTGGTCTTTTGACTAGCCCACCACCTTGCATCCCATTGAAATATTCATAAGGATAACTTGAAAATCTATCTATTTACATTTCAACTTGAATATTTGTATCTAATTTGATGTCATTATTCTCATGAACCTCCTTTTATAAATTTTTTATATGTTGGATTAAGAATTTTATACATTATTTTCAAGTTTTAGCATGAGAAGTTGGCTTGATAAGGACTAAACCATGAGATCATTAGTAGTTGAAAAATACCTTAAAAAGGCTAAGTTTCCTTAAGATTTTATAATCATTTATAAGGAACAAAATATAACCACTAGAAAATCACTTGAATTCCATGACCTCATGTTTATAATTTGACACCCTATGAGACCTCTAACACTACTAAGATAACAAGACAAATTACCATGATAAGAAAAGTTATGAACAAGATAAACACATTTAAGGATATAAATAAGGTTAAATAGGATCTAAAGATCAAGTTTTTTGTTAACCTATCCTATGGTAGCCAAAAAAATGGCTAACATCTTTGGTGACCTCTTGGGAATTCTCAATTTCTAATCATACTATACCAGTAGCCTTATAATTTGATTGGGATATGGAATAAATTTCCCATAAAAGTGAGACAAAATACTATATTCAACAATATTATATATTCAAACACTTTTCCAACATAAAAACAACAAGACAAGACAATAAAACACACATGTGCTAATAAAACATTATGGGACAACATAACATAAGCAACATACTACACACAACTAACCTCAACATGTATTCCTCATCTAGGTTCAAATGTAAATATATTTATATCATCTTTCTCTCGTGGAATTAAATTTTCATATGTTGAGTGAAGTCTAATCACGTACTGCTCATGGAGTGAGGGCTTCAATGTACATTCTAAGATATTAACATATTCATGGTCTCTAAGACTAGAAATAAAAACTTATTTATTGATTCCCTTAGCCATGAGTTGAATATTTAATTCAAGAAAAAATTCATATTCATCCCAATATTGGTTACTTGGCATAAAAAATAACATACTTGCCTCATCAATAGGTTGTTTTTGATTATCTATTAATTCTTCATGCGTATCAACTACTACCTTCTTGATCTCTTAAATACATTCACTTAGAGAGTTGTCTACTACAATTTGATCAAGTGTCTTTTCTTCATCATCCTTAATAATATTATTTTGAAATATAGTTCTTACCCTATTATAAAGGAAATATTAAAGATCACTTTCCTCTTGGCCAACTGGTATATTTTCCCCTTGAAGCATATCTTGCTCTTGTTTGATTAAACTCTTAGAAATCAGTGTCTCACTAGGAAGAGGAACAACTTCAAAAACATATTCATTATATCATATATGATATTTAGACCTTATAAGAGTCTCAAACTTATTGCATATGTTCAAATGTTACTTCCACATGTACTTATCATTCTCTTGATTGGCATCTTGAAAATGTATGCCTTAAACCACATCTTTTTTATTTGTGAAGACATGTAGTATATGATCATGAACTTCATGGTGATTTCTTGAAATATCACCCATAATTACTATATCTTGTACTTTATATTCAAAATTAATTGGTTCATGTTAATTAGAGGTCATTTCAAGCCTACTCAAATCCTCATCTTTCTTTTTTAGGGAACCTTCAACATCAAAATTAGCTACAATTTCTTTATGAAAACATTATCTTGAGATCCTTCCATTGTCAACTCAACCAATCCTTCTTTGTAGCAAGAAAAAATACAAACACTTTCAGTCAAAGGATAAATCTCAAAACAAACCTTTACCTCTTTTAGGCTACTTGAGGCGTCTTAGAAGGTGTAAAAATGCATCTCAATTACATCTAGATGCTCTAATTTGTTAAGAGGATCTAGGAACTATTGTTCTTGATCGATCATAATCTCAATGAGGTGATTAAATGGATATGATAGTAATTTTACCACCTAAATTGGGTTATCATCATATTAAATAATTTAATCTCCCTCAAATTATACTACTACATGATGAAGATCACCTTCCCCTTCATTGCCAAATACTTATTTGTTGTTTTCTTCACTAAGGGTTGTTTTAATTATGAGTTATTCAAGTTCACTTGAAGAGTCTTCTTAAAAATTCTCACGTTGATCACTCACAATTATAAAATGACATTAATAAGCCTCCAAGGGGACATTTTATTCCTCAATGATGGGTTTTTCAACCTCACAAACAAAATTTGGGCTCTCATTATCAATGAGTTGATCCTTCTTCTCTCTCTATTAACCAATCAATCCCTCAAACATTGATATTCTTTGGTCTTCAATTTTAACAACATAAACCTCTTTATTTATTTGAAATATCTCTTTAAATTACCTTAATGATGGGAAATTTTTAGGTTCTTGAGAAGGGAGGGGTAAATCTTGAATAGGTTCATTAATTGGCTGAGCAATTGTATAGGTATTCTTGAAGCTTAGGGTTTGAACCTTCTCAAAAAGGACCTCTTTCTTGTTTTAGATTCCTTATTTTATATACTTCCAAGATGGAAATTTCATATGATTTTGAGGAGGTATGAATGGGGATTTTATAGCTATAATCTCTTCCTTAACTTCAATTTATTTGTGTAGGCATTATTCATATTTATTTCTCCATGACTCCACTACTTGGTTCCAACTTGGGATTTTGAACTTAGAAGTTTTCTCTTGGTAGAGTACTATATCTTGAGGGGTGAATGAAGGTTCTTGAAGGAGATTATATTGATCTTGAGGAATAATGATTTAGGTATTCATATAATCATGTTTTATTTAATGTCTTGTTATAAGTTGGAGCAAATTAGGATTATATGAGGATTGATTTGGAGTAGGAGAAGGTAATTGAAATTAAAGAGATTAAAACTCTTATTTTTACCATCTTATTAGCCTATCTTACAATCATTGATTCAATTTTATTATTTATACCCTTTCATGAGTTATGACATGTCAGTTTCTTTATTGAAAGGCTACCCACTCACTCCTTACAAACTTCAATGCACCCTTTAGCATTTTCATGGGATGACTTGGGACATTTTTATCAAGATCTATCCTTTTATCAAAATTCCTTAATACTATTTCATTATTCCACATATTCATAAGTTTTTTAGAGTATTTATCTTGGAAAGATTTAAAGAATTGATATGAATATTGATTATCTTGTTAAGGTTGATGAGGGAAGGAAGGGTAGCACTCGTGATATCAAGGATAATTACATTTATATCTAGGATTATATGGAGAGTAAGTGGGGTCATTGTAAGGATGGTATGGATAAATATAGGACTTATATGACTCATTAGGATGTTGGTAAGAGTTAATATACTATTTATAAGACTCACCAACTTGAGTAAAACATAAATTTACCCCAACCTCAACCATAAAAACTCATGAAGATGGAAAAATAGAGAGAATACTTGGACTACTAAAACCATATAAATTTTCTTTAAGTCTCCATTTGTGCCTTTTTTCATGCCTTCAAAGGATGGTGCATTGAAGATCAACACCAAAAACTATTCAATTAATGAAAATATTTTCCCATTATGTGTTCTAAAACTATTATAGCTTAAATTTACACCTTTGAGAAGGTGTTTCAAGACCTCTCACTCGAGATATAAAATGGTAATAGTCCTAGGTTTTTGGGTGACCTATATTGGACTAAACCTCAATATTATATGTCTATCTCCCCTTGATGTATCAATTAGGCTCACAAACACTACAATAATAGCTTGTAAGGAAAAGGGAGAGGGATATCATAAAATAAATATAAATAGGGAGGTGTAATAATATAAAATTCAAAATTGGATGACTTAGGAATGGATAATGACACCTAACCCATAGGTCTTCCTTGCTCACACAACCCTTTTAGACTATTCTTTCACTAATTTTTATTCATTTATAGCCTTCCAAACTTAACTCTTTTAGACCCAAGTATCCATTTTAGGCCTAGATCCATCTCCCCAAGACTCATCCCCTTAGGACAATAGTGCCCAAATTTGATAGGAGCATTATAACCTAAGATGTCCTATTTCTGGTGTTGTTATCCAAGTGCAGTTTTACCTCTAATGGTCAAATTTTATTGAATCCTTATCTTTTACCTATCAACCTAATACAATTTCATTTAACCCATGATCATTAATTACCATTTAAAAGGCCATTAAAAGTCCATTTAGAAGTGTTAGTACTCATTTATAGGAAAAAATAAAGAATACAAGCAAGTACACTTAAGCACTCTTCCCTATTTTTTGTATACATCCTTCTAAGAGAATTTTACGCCTATTCAAACACTCATACTAGTTTGTATTCCTCCAAAGTACATATATTTTTTCATCTAGTTACATACATCACACACATTTTCACCAAACACTTCAATGGGAGAACTACATTAGCTTGATCCCTCTTTGGAGTATTGGTATGTAGGCAACCTGCCCAAACATGAGGTATGAAGTGAATCTAATGTATCCTTTATACAATAACCCCTTCTCTCTCTCTCTCTCTCTCTCTCTCTCTCTCTCTCTCTCTCTCTCTCTCTCTCTCTCTCTCTCTCTTCCAAATTTTCCATTCAATTTCAAGAATAAAGATAATCTAAGGGTTTTAAAGACTAGATTAGACACATAGTGAGCTCTATAGGCTTCTATACCTCAATAAATCATAGAAAGGGTAACATAGGCCTACTAAATAAAACCTAAAAAGCTTTCAACCTTAGGAAAACAACACAAAAATAGGACTACAGTACTGGACAATAGGGTGTCCACTTTTGGTGCTCTTGTCCAACCCAAAAATGAAGTTCAAGAACTTGTTCTATCTTATTTTCTAGTCTTTCTCCTCTAGTATCAGGCCCTATCTCAGTTTGGATCAACCAGAATAAGCTAAGTTATATTTTCTCTCACTTCCTATTATATTTACAAAAGAAAAAAATAATATTTATCTACACAAATTAATAGGTTAATTAAATCATATTATTCATTAATTTACATTACTTAGGCCCATTTATTATTTATGAATTAAACACTTAATTATCTAAAAAAATAAAACATTTGATGAACCTTACTTGATTCAGATTTTTGCCTAAAAACCCTAGAAACCCAAGGGATAATTATTTATAATTTTTTGTCATAATATCTTGATTTTTATTTAAAAATAAAAAATCTACTAGATCATTACAAAAATATCATATATTTTTTTCAAACCCTAGTTTTCACATACTATGTCCTTTTTGCATACAAGCACTTTTCAAACACTAGGAAAAATATATTGCTAATTTTAGAAATATTTTCTAATTTTTCCTAAATTTTTCAAGGAAAATTCTAAAAAATTCTCTAATTTTTTCAAATCATTACATTAATTTTGAAAAAAATCATTCAAAACCCTACTTGCATTAGCTAAACTCCTAATTATTTTACAGTAATTTTCACATCATTTTCTAAAATTTTAGTTGCATATCAAACTCAAAAAATAAATTTCAACATTAAAAATTCATAGTATTTTTTACAAGTATTTCTAAAAAATATTTATTTTCATATGTTATCACCTCTTTGCTTCTTGTGGTATTACCTTGCATCTCTCTCTAAATTACAAAAATGATGTTCTTTTATTTACAAATTTTTATTACATTTCTTGAAAATAATCAAGAAAGCATAATAGGTCCTATCATGTACATGAATTGTGAAGTTTATCATATGCTAGTAAAAAGTTTTATTATTTGAATTTCATTTTTATTTTTCATTACATGGGATGAGGTTAAGAAATTTATCCTTAACTATGTTAATCCATCTCCTACATCACCTCCCTTGGATCCCCTTCCCCATACTGAGTCATGTTGCATGGTCCATTTCACTCTTCCCAAAATAACTACCCATCACTAGAGACCCTAATTAGCACCCTTTATCCCTCTACCTCCTCAACCCGTCAATTATCTTCACTCTCATCCCATAGCTACTACTATTCCTATATAAATTATAGATACTAAAATTATATTTATTACTTGATGTGTTATTATGCCTCCTCCACCTACCTAAGAGCCCCCTCACCTTACTATTCCAACCCATCCTAGGTGCTACCTACCCACATAGGCAAATTTTCACAAGGCATATGACATTGTTGATCAGTTAAGAAACACCATCTAAAATTTCTATGTTAAAATTACTTTAGAAATTTAATGTATTCAAAATCATTCTTTATCAGGCACTCACTTAGACTTCTCTACTTATTGATTCAGAACCTTCTTATTTTGCATCAATGGTTAACACTTTAAAAACTATAAAAGATGCAATTTATTTTGATAGTGAGGACATGCCTTCTCAAGTAGTTAATGATCAAAATTTACCACTATTCAGATAAGTATAAGCCAAAACAAATGTAGTCAAGAGATTTCTTATTGATATTTATTCAAGAATAAATTTATGTAATATCACATTGTTACAGGCCATGGGTGTAGATTTGGTATCAATGAAAGAAACATATAAGAACATCTAAGGTTTTGATGATATACCAGGATATACATTAGGTACTATTACTCTAGATATCATAATGGGCCCCAAAACCCTCCCAACATAGTTCTAGAACATGCTAGGTCCATTTCACTATAATCTTTTACTCGAACGACCCTAGATATATATTATGGGTGTTATCCCTTCTACTTTTCATCGATGCATTAAGTTTCTCCATGAAGGATATCTATACACATGTCCAGTAGATAACCATCCATTCAAATATTATTGACTTATAGAGTCATCTTCAACTATTTCATTATATGGGACACCATATCTCATCGTATAATGACCACTTCATAACATTTATATTGATCAAATACATACATATGTGGTTGGTGAGACTAACACTTCCCACACTACTCCACTTATAATCACACCATCAACACTAGCTCTTTTACCAGTCATAATATCTTCAACCATTCCATCAACTTCATTGGTCATAGTTCTAACACCTATTACAAATCCACCATCATTGATAGTAGTATCAATAGTTCTAGTTTATTCTATAGTTATTCCACTAATTATAGATATTTTGGTATTAGCACCTTCTTCTACTACTATAGCTAAGGATAATCCTATAGCATAGTTAACCCTTGTGGTAAATTTAGAGTTACCTTATATACATGAGTTGATACATATTCATAGGCTTCTTAAGATGATGATACAACACCCACACTCACAGGTGATGATTTGTGTGGACTGAGCTTTACACTAGTTGGCATAAGAGAGTACCTATATGACTCTACATCTCTCATCCCACATCCTACATCACTTCTAGTATCTTGCACTACACTCTCAGGATACGCTCCACACTCATGGCCATAAATAAATCACTTAAAACATACAATTCACATGATTACTTCCATGGATATAAATCCAATTATTTAGATTCAAGTAGGTATCACATATCAACATCCTCAATTTATGTTACTGATATTACTTGATCATTAATTGATCACATTACCTATAGTATGACACATATCTATTAGTAGATTGACATAGCAGGATGGTCACCCATTTTTTAATTTTCATCAGATTATGACCATGATACAAAATCATACAAAAATTTATAATAAATATTGGATAAGATACAAGATCAAGGTATTATTTAGATTATAGAACCACCAGTGGAACTAATACCACCACTTCTACTAGAGTCATTTACTAGTATGTCTAAATGACCCAAAGTAGAGTCAACATCTCCACCACTAAAACAACCTTTAGTTTACCGTTGTCATGATAACACCATGAACATAACATCTATAGCATATGATGATACTTATGATGATGATCTCAAGGAATTTTATGATGTCCATGACCCTTTCCTCCATTTTCACCCCCAATAGGCTCCATCTTTAGATCCATTCCTCTCTCCAGCCTAATCTTTTATATCATTATGTATATACTACTTGATTTACATAATTGTATATAGTATTTTCTAGGTTTGATTGTATATAATCTCAATTTCATTGATTGTACATAGCTTATATCAAAATACAAAACTTAAAAATTTAAAAAAAACATTCAAACATATCAAAAATACCAAAAACATTTTGATTTTATGCTTCAATTATGCTTTACATTACTACTATCATGTTAAGACTTACATTTTATATTTCATGCTATTGTATGTCAATTTTCTACATTACCATGCTTGACTTGATCTTCTTTGAGTGTGTGTAGAGACATCTAGCTCTTTGACTACTTCATTCTACCCTTTGAGGGGGCACTCCTACTTATATATTCAAGACATACATTGATATACATACCCACTAGGGGCATCTTCTACATGACTACACCATCTAGGTTATGTCATTCATACACTACACACTCTAAGTTATCATGTTGATGTACACTACTTTATAGCTTATATAGATTACTATATGAACATTTCATTAGTATCTAGCACTTGTGTATCTTTAGCATATACCTAGTCTTGTAGTACACATGTTTTGCATACTTTCACATTTTCTTTGATTAGTTAGATGTGTTTGTATCTATCTAGCTATTACATGCTTTCTCTATTTTCTTAGCATAGCTTATGTGATTACATTTCCAATTCTAGCTTGTCTCTTACTTATGCCTTATGACATTTTCAAATGTCATTTGTTTTTATTCATTTGTGCGACTTAGGACACTTGACAATGTATTTCTATTATACTTTTCCATGTGCTTGTGGCCCTTGTATGTATATGTGGCATTTGAACATGTCTTCCATGTTTATTTTCCAATTTGAGTGACATGTTCCCATGTTCCTTATTTGCATGGCCCCTTAGCCATCCTTGTATGCTTCTTGCTTCTTTTTTTGTTTCATTTTTTCTTGTTTGATTTTCAATATGTGCAATTCCATGATCCATATCATGCATTTTAATTGCTTTCTTAGATGCCATGATGGATATCATGATCCATCCCTCCAACTAACAACTAATAACTAATATGTAACATTTCTAGTTTATTACTTTGCACATGATTTCACATTGTTATATCTATCTAGGCATACCCCTATTGATCTAACAATATATCACTATAAACATTACTATATCTTGAAACATATTATCAAATATCAAATGATATATCATATATCTATATAGATTAACACACCTGTAAGACTCTTTTCTTTTGAGGCTACTCATTATAGGTTCATCATTCCAACCCTTAGAAGAGGGGGAATCAAACAAGGGTTTTTTCATGGAGACCAAAGCTTCTAATAATCAAAAGAGTAGCATTCAAACCACTTAGAATAGAATCCAGAGGTCAAACTGATCAAAATAGATTAAAAAAATAGTGATAATTCCATATCAGTAACTAGTTTTCAAACCAAACAAAAACACCAATAATGGATAGTAGCACTAAAAATAAGGGTGTCTACATTTTGGTGCTCCTATCTAGGTATTAAAACACTTAGGTTTTCCAAATATAGGTAAAAAGTTTAGTTTAGGGATAGTTTTTGCACTTATAGATTAGTCAAATTCAATAGTTTTAATATAGTTTTCTCAAATATATGAGGTTATCATGCACAACATGATGGTTCTCAATTTCAATTCAGATTAGGTAGTTGGCATAACTTCCATATTATAATCCATGTGCTAGACATTAGTGATTAGGGGCAATTTGTGTAGCATATTGATCTTCTTTTATTTTCAAGTTCAGTTTATTTTAGGCATTCTCAATAGTTGCATGCCTTACTTCATCTATAGGTCATTGACATAATTTTTTAGTTGAAATTTCATACAAGTTTAACTTTTTGAGTACCCAAGTTCACAATTTGGCTTTTAGATAATCCTAGTACATCAATTTTGAAGTGGCTTTCATAAAATCCTAACCTCCATCTTTCAAAATGGCCAAGAGTGGCCTAGTTTCTAACATACATTAGGCTATCCACACCACATTATTATATTTATAGCACATCCATGGGTTCCATGATCCATTTCATATGACTTTTATTATATATGAGTATCACTTCATAGCTTCACTTCATAAGGAAATGATGGAGCCAAAAGGCTAGCATTTGTATTCTTAAGCCACCTATTTAGAGGGATTGGACACATAGTCTAGATGTTGATTAGCACATGCATGATTCATTAAATTCACTTAGTTGGTGATGATGGAGCCAAAGGGATAGCATTTACATTCTTGATCCACCTTCTAGGGAAGTGAACACTCAAATCCATTCATTATATTAGTTTTGATTCAACACATAGCACAATCCAACACAATCTAGAATCACAACAAGTTTTTTATTGGTTTACATACCTAATGAGGTGTATTCATTTCTTTCTCTTCCTCTTACTCAACTTTTATACATTCTTATTTCATATATATTATATCTAGTAAGAACTGATCTAATTTTATGTTTTCATTATAGATTCACACTTCACAAGATTCTCTCTCTATGCACATCCAACATCACATAACTTCAAGAGCTTCTCCCTTATAGGTAAGTTCAGGTATGCTTTTTACTTTCCTTTATCCTAGTATTTCACTTTGATGCATTACTAGAATAAAAGTGGGGGGGGGGGGGGGGAATTTAGTCATATAAAATGTGAAACTAGATGACTTAGGCATGGCTAATGATACCTAATTCATAGGTCCTCCTTCTTGCTCACACAACCCTTTTAGGCTATTCTTTCACTAATTCTTAGTCATCTATAGCCTTTTGGACTTAGATTTCTTATACCTAAGCATCCCTTTTATGCCTAAATCTATTCCGCCTTAGGACAATAATGCCCATATTAGATAGGAGCACTGGAACCTAGGGTGTCTTATTTTTGGTGCTATTATTTAAGTGCATTTTTACCTCTAAAAATAAAATTTTCCTTAATAATTATATATTTTCCTATCATCCTAATATAAGTTAATTAACCCATAATCATTAATTACCCTATCAAAGTCCATTCAAAGTCCATTTAGAAGGGTTGGCACTCATTTATAAGAAAGAAGCTAGAATACAAGCAAGTACACTCAAGCACTCTTCCCTATTCTCTATATAAAACCTTAAAAGAGCATTTCAAGCCTATTTAAACACTCATACTAGTCCTTAGACATCCAAAGTGCATTCAATTTCACATCTAGTCGCATACATCACACATAATTCCACCAAGCACTTCAATGAGAGAACTACATTAGCTTGATCCCTCTTTAGAGTATTAGTATGTAGGTAGCATACCACACATGAGATTTGAAGTGCATCCAATGTATCCTTTATACACTAACCCCTTCTTTCTCTTTCCCAAGTTTCCATTCAAGTTCAAGAAAAAATAGCTCCTAAGGGTTTTGAAGACTAAATCAAACACACAATGAGCTCCACAGGCTTCTAAAACTCAAAAATTCACAAATAGGGTAACATAGGCCTATCAAATAGAACCTATAAATATTTTATCCTCAATTAAATAATGTCAAAATTGGACTACAGTGCTAGATAATAGGGTGTCCACTTTTGATGCTCCTATCTAAACCAAAAATGAAGTTTAAGAACCTAATCTAGCCTTTTTTCCAGTCCTACTCCTCTAGTATTAGGCCTTATCTTAGTTTGGATCAACCAAAATAATCTAAGTTATATTTTATCTCACTTCCTACTATATTTATAAAATTCAAAAATACTCTTTTTTTACACAAATTAATAGGTTAATTAAAGCATATTATTTACTAATTTACATTACTTGGACCCATTTATTATTTAGGAATTAAACACTTAATTTCCTAAAATAATAAAATAGGAGGTGATACACCAAAATAATTTATCACTACCAACCAAATACATTTTCACATGCATATCATGAGACTAATTTGAACATACACTACTTGAAGTCTGAATCTCTTATATCAACATTTACATGTGGAGATTGTGATAGATGCTTACACTATGAGGACTAATCAAGATGTTTTAAATGACACTAATAAATAGGAAAACTCACTTAAA
Source organism: Torreya grandis (assembly GCA_037957365.1). Classification (NCBI taxonomy): domain Eukaryota; kingdom Viridiplantae; phylum Streptophyta; class Pinopsida; order Cupressales; family Taxaceae; genus Torreya; species Torreya grandis. The sequence continues at coordinate 65,401 of JARHVA010011212.1, read as the reverse complement.
AATTAAATTTCACTTCAGGACTTCACATGACCTAAAAAATAATATTTCAAACTACATATAGGTGATATAATAGGACAACATATCAAGGATGATGAAGTAAATTGCTTAATAAGATCAACTATATATGCACACACACTAAGTATAGTTATAGAAAGAGGTAAAACTAGTAGTCTTCATTGATCAAAGGCATACAAATGAGAAGGAATTTTCTATACTTAGGTGGAAGATCCTTTACAATCCATCAAAGGATGAATATATATAGGAGAGAAGGAGAGAGATAAGTGGCATATAAGAGAGTTATTGATAGGTGTCATTAATCTAAAATAAGTAAAAACCAAGAAGATAAAGGTATAAAATAATCCATAAGACTATTCACCACAATTTTACACTTGAGGTCATCATAATCTTTTAGATTTGGTATAGGGGAACACCTCACTTCTTCACTTGAAATTGGTTTTTCTTGCCTGGGAGTTACCAACCACTTAAAACTATCTTAGAAGTGCTTGAAACCTCCAAACAACATGAAAGATATGGGTTAGTCTTGATTGAGTCATTATACACATCTTAACTGATGTTTCACTTTGACACATATCATTCACACTCTTTTCATCTCATTAATATTCCTCCTTGTTGGTCATATAGACCTATTAACCAACTAAGCCTAGTTCTTTGATGTTTTCCATTTGGATGGCCATGAAGATTTAAAAGGGGATTCTTAAAGGAATTGGGAACATGTTTATAATCCTATACCACTTATTATTCTATAATGTAGACTTTAAAAGAACTAAAACCCTACTATTTTGACCTTTTAAGTGACCATGTCACTCTCTTACTAGCCCATTCAAAATTGTCTTCTTGATATATACCTATAGAAGTAATTTGATAAATGATATAGATAATTTTGAGGCTTGAAAGTTGTAAAATATCTTAATGAACCTTTCATGATGATTTATATTTGTTCACCTATCTCTGCACCTTGAGTTTACCTTAAAAACCTATAAAAATAGGGTATTTATTACATATGTATGGGTGGCCATACAATAAAACCCTTTTAGAGTGTATAAGGATATTCAATTGTTTCCAAGATCAATTTGATTCATTTATATGCATTTATTTCACATTCTTCTCTATCAGTCTCTTATCAAGGTTTTAGGAGAGTTTATGCATGCTTAGGTTCTTGATGAGAGTTCATAAAGGATAACCCCTTAACCTCTGAACCAACTTCACTAAATTTTAGTGCATAAGGGTACCAAACTTTACCTATGATATCATGGTCCCATTAATGTTATTCATATAGTTCCCACCAAGCCTCTGAGGCTCTTGGGTGGTTTGTAAGCATTTTGTTCTCCTTAATGAGAGTTTTAGGCCAAATTTGCCAATTTCAAGTCTTCTTATGCAAAAAAAACTTCATTCACACCTATAATACTCTTATTAACATTAATATGTTGTTACTAAGATTTTTTAAACCCAATTTAATCTTCTAAACTAGGTCTCTAAGGGGTAGGGTTTAAGAAGGGTATTAGGCCAATAGGCCTAGTGACTAGGTTTTCTTCATTTTGACACCAATAAAGACCTTATCAACACTTTTTAGCATATTTGGGTATGAAAATAACTCATTAGGACCCTAGGATCATATTTTTTGTCTTTATAAGTCCATTTAATCCCATTTCCACCTATGTATAGTCAACAAACAAGATATGAAGACACTATTGTAGGTGTCTATTTGGATTTTGGAACTCACGTAGATGACCATGGCCACCTAAGTAGTTACATTTAAATTATTCACCTACTAAATAATGTGTTTATTACAATTTTAATACCTTTTATGGAATCAAATTTTCACTCTAATAAAAATCTCATTCCACATGCTTGTAATTATATTGATCTAGAGACTCATTTAGTTATGTTTTTTCATATTCTATGTTTTCATATTTTCTATCCATATTGGACTTTTATCCTCACTAAAAATGAATGTATAAAATTTTTTATGACCCATATTAACACCTATATGCATCAACTATTTATTTAAGAACCTTAAATTCTTCCTTTCATGCAAAGTTTTCACCTTATTGGTCAAAAATGTGGACCTATAGATCTACAAACCTATAGGTCTACACTCACCTTTACTTTTGTCATGAATGGAAAGTTCCTATGTTTTATATAATTTTTAATCATCTAATTTATATTTTATAATTTTTTACAAGGTCAAAAATATTATTACCACATCAAAATTCCCTCAAGAACTTGTACATGCTTCTATAGTCCTAGTGGATCCTCAAATGTGTTTTGTACTTTATGAACCCTGTGATATTATTTAATGGTATGTACATTATATGAGATATATTTATATGTTTATTTAACTCTCCATGTGATCCTATTAATTCATTTTATATTCTCATGGTCTTAGAAGTTCATCTTGAGTCTAACAAAGATTAAGGGGAATTTAAAGTCCTCTTAGACCTATGGATGGATCATTAGATTTGTGAAGTTGTGAATATTTTTAGGTTTATGATAACCTTCCTCACACTTTTATACACATGTATGAGATATTTAATCACCTCTTTCTACCCTAAAATACCTTATAGACCATAAAAATAGTGAAGAATTTTCACTTCTAGGTCTGTAAACTATGCAATTCACCTACAAATGACTTTGATCCCACCCTAGTCCCATTATTTGGATCCATTAATTAGAATTTTAATGGCTTGAAGGACTTGGATATGTTATCCACTATGCCAAAACTTTTTTTCACTCACTTATGTTTCAAAAATATCTCATAAAGACATAAGTCGAGCTCTCTAAAACCTACAACACTAGAAGCTAATACACTTGTGAAGGGTTTAAGGCCTTTGTAGTATTAAGATACTTCTTGGTGACCATATGGGATGATGGAAGATATATAAATGTTTTTTAAAAAAACATTGACAATCACTTCTATGCATTGAATTTTATAAAGACCTCTAAACCTTAAGTGCAAACCTGCAACTTCACCCATTATGAATGATTTTGTTCTCCAAATACCAACACATGACAAATAGGCAATGGGAGATGATGTGAGGTATTAATAAGAACTCTAAATATTTCTCATAAATTTCTATATTCTCTAAAAATTTCACAACTACCATAAAATTTTTGAAAACTATGCTTTAGGGTTTGATAGAGGTTTTTTACTACTTAACTTGTTAGTGATGATTCAAATAGCTCAACCCATAAAACCCTAAAATATCTTCATCAATTTGAATCCCATAAGGGATCCCTCCTATGCCTAGGATAATTTTTCCCGAATCATTTATATATTCATGAACTAAGTAAAAGATTATGGTCTTCTAAAGATTATGAGGAGATAGAATGAGCTTTTTGTTAATTAAATTTATCTAAGGAAGGTAAATAAAAACTAACACATACATTTTCACTTTAATATGGACCCTTAATGTCCACCCAAGTGACTAAAATTGCCTTATAAAGAGAGATTATTTTCCTTTGGGCATTAGATCTACAACCTCTAGCCATTATTGATTTGTAACTACCATATTACATTGAAAGAACATTTTAAAGCTCCTTTTACATGTGAATATATATACAAAATATTATTTTTTTGTTTTTAATATCCCACCACCTTACATCATGTTGAAATAGTCATAGTTATAACTTGAAAAGCTATCTATTTGCATTTCAACTTGAATTCCATATCCCCTTTGATGACCTTGTTCTCATGAACCTCCTTTTATAAAGTTTTTCTATGTTAGATTAAGAATTTTAGACATTACTTGAAATTGATAGCATGAGAAGTTATCTTGATCAATACAAAAACATGAGATCATTAATATTTTCAAAATACCTTAAAAATTTATACCTTAACATTTCCTAAGCATGCATAAGGACCAAAATATAATAAATATATAATCAATTGAAGACCATGGCCTCATGTTTAGGATTTGACACCCTAAGAGACCTATAACACTATTATAAAAATAAGACAACATACCATGAAAAAATAATCTATGAGCTAGACAAACACCTTCAAGGATATTAAAAAGGTTTAGTATGAGCTAAAGAACAAGTATTTTGTAAACCTATCCTATGGTAGCCAAAAAAATGGGCTAACATATTTAGTGACCTATTGTGAATGCTTTCTGTTAAGAGTATTAGACCAGTAAGATTACATGTCCATTAGGCTTTGGAGTCACTCACCCCTAAAATTGAGACAAAATATTTCCTTTAATAAGATGATAAACTAAAATACATTCCCAACACACAAAACCCAAAAGACAACACACAAAAAACAAGACAAGACAAGATGACACACCTATCCTGAAAACGAAATTAGGGAAAATAAATCATAAGAAACTTATTACACACAACTAACCTCAACATATCTTCCTCTTCTTAGGTTAAATGGAAAGTTCCTAAGATCATCTTTATCCCATGGAATTAAATTATCATATGCTGAGTGAAGTCTAATCAAGTAATATTCATAGAGTGAGGGATTAAATCTACATTCTAAGATATTGGCTTATTCATGGTCTCTAGGACTATCAATCATATCTTTTTACTTCATTTACTTGTCCATGTGTTGACTATGTGATTAAATAAAAAAGTCATATTCATCCCAAAATTTTATAGTTGGCCTAAATAATACCATGCCTACCTCATCAATAGGCTGCTCCTAATTTTTTATGACTTCTTCATGCCTATCATTTTTTACCTTCTTGATCTCCTTAATACTCTCACTTAGAGAGTTGTCTACTACAAGTTGATCAATTGTCTCTTCTTAATATTCCTTAGGATTATCATTTTTAAAGAGAGTTCTTGACATATCATCAAGGAAATCTTCAAGATATCTTTCTTATTAGACAACCAATATATTTTCCTCTTGAAGCATATCTTGCTCTTGTTTACTTAAATTTTCATGAACCAGTGTCTCACAAGGAAGAGGAACAACTTCAAAAGCATCTTCATTCTATCCTATAGGATGTGCATGCCCTTTAAGAGTCTTAAACTCATTGCATATATTTAAATACTAAATCCACATGCCCCTATAATTATCTTTACTAGCATATTTAAGAGGTAAAACCTAGACCATATATTGTTGATTTGAAAATGCATGCAACATATGATCATGAACTTCATGGTGATGGCTTAGAAGATCACCCATCATTGTAACAAATTAGCCTTGCTCTTCAAAAGTAATGTGTTATTATTAATTAGAGGATATTCCAAGACTACTCAAATCTTCCTCTTATTTTCTTACGAAACCTTCTACATCAAAATCAGTTGTAATTTATTCATGGAAACTTTTATGTAAACATTCTCTTAAGGTCCTTCAATTGTCAACTCAACCAATCCTTATTTGTAACAACAAAGAAGAAAAACATTTTCAATCAAAGGAGAAAGATCAAAATATACATTTACCTCTTCTAGGCTAATTTAGTCATCTTATCAAATGCATTTGAATTGCATCTAGATGCTTCAATTTGTCAAGAGGCTCTAGTAACTATTGTTTTTGAGAATCCATAGTCTCAATGAGGTGACTAGTTAGTTGTGTTACTACTATTACCACATGAATTTGGCTATGATTATCTTCAATAATGTTATATCCCTTAGTTTATACTAATAAATGATTAAGATAACCTTCCCCTTCATTGAAAAATATTTATTTGTTTTTTCTTCACTAAGGGGAGTGCCAATGATGAGTTGTTCAAGGTCACTTGAAGAGTCTTCTTTATATCCCTCACTTTACTCACTTACAACTACAAATTGACCTTCATAATCCTCTAAAGGGAAATTTTATTCCTCATTGATGGGTTTTTCAACCTCACAAATAAACTTTGGGCTCTCATGATCAATGAGTTGATCCTTCTTCTCTCTCTATTCAAAAATCAATCCCTTAAACCTTGATATGATTTGGTATTCACTTTTCTCAACATGGACCTATTTATTCATTTAAAATATCTCTTGAATCAACCTCCATAATGGGAAATTTTTAGGTTATTAAATTAGGAGGGATAAATCTTGAAAAGGTTCATGAATTAGATTTGGAATTAGATAGGCATTCTTGAATGTTGGGATTTTAGCATTCTCAACAAGGATTTATTTCTTGCTTTGGATGCCTTCTTGGATAGACTTACAAGATGGAAAAGTCTTAGGTTATTTATGATTGAGGGATGAGTATTACATAGGCATAATATCTTCATTCACATCAATTTCTTGGTGTAGGCATGATTCATCTTTATTTCCCCATGACTCCACTACTTAGTTCCAACTTGGGACATTGAACTTAGGTGTTTCCTCTTGGTAGAGCTATACAAATTGAGTGGTGAATGAAGGTTATTAAATGAGATTATATTTATATTGAGGAAAAATGAGTCAGGTATTCATATAATAAAGTTTACTTTTATGGCTTGTTACAAGTTGGAGAAAATTAGGAGCAAAATATGATTGATGTGGAGTAAGAGAAGGTAATTAAAATTGAAGATATTGGAACTCTCATTTTCCAAATATTATTAGAATATCTTCCATGAATTGATTAAATTTTATTATTTATACCATTTTATTAGTTAGGACATGTTGGTTTATTTATTCAAAGGCTGCCCACTTACTCCTTGAAAACTTTTTAGTATCCTTTAGATTTTTCATTAGATGACTTGGGACATTCTTATCAAGGTTTATCCTTTAATCAAACTTCCTTAATATTATTTCATTCTTCCAAATCTTAATAATTATCTTAGATTATTTATCTTCAAAAGATTAAAAGGACTAATATGAATACTAACAATATTGGTAAGGTTGATTAGATAAGGAGGGAGGGTATCACTCTTGATAGCAAGGTTGATTACATTGATAGCTAGGATAATATGGAGAGTAATAGGGTCATTATAATGTTGGTATGAATTAAAATAAGACCAATATGAATAATTAGGATATTAATAAGGGTCAATATACTACTAATATGACTCAAAAACTTGAATTAAATAGAAATCTATCACAAACTTATCCATGATAACTCATGAAAGAAGAAAGATATTGAGAATACTTGATAAAAATAAAACTTGAACTATTGCAACCAATTTAATGTGATAATAATCACCATTGGTGTTGGTGTTCATTCATCCAAATGTTGGTGCATTAAATATTAATACCAAAAACTCTTTAATTGATTGACAATGTTGTCCCACCTGATAAGCTAGAAATATTATAGCTCAAATTTGCACCCTTCATAGGGTGTTTCAATCCCCCTCACTTGAGATATACAATGGGATTATTCTTAGGTTATGGGTGAAATATAAGTGGAATAAACATATAAATTATATGGATACCTACAATTATGTATTAGTTATTCTCACAAATACTACACTACTAGATTGTAAGGAAAATGGAGAGGGATAACATCAATGAAATATAACTAGGGAGGTGGTAACATGAAAGAAATAAAATCACTTAACAAGATGAACTATCCATGAATAGATAGTAAGTATAGTAATATAAGGAGTTAAAAATAATAGTATTCATTGAACAAAGGCATTTAAATGATTAAGGATTCCATATAATCATGTGGAATATCCGTTACAATCCATCAAAGGAAGTGTATATAGAGAATGAGAGAAGGAGAGATATAAGTGGCATAGAAGAGAGTCATTGACAAGTGTCATTGCTCTAAAACTATTTAAAAAAGGAAGAGAAATGTAGAAAAAATACATAAGACTCTTCACCACAAGTGTATTCTTGAGGTCATGATAATACTGTAGAGTTGGCATAGGGAAACACCTCACTTCTTCACTTGAAACTGATCTTTTTTCTTGGGAGTTACCAACCACTAAAAACTATCTTACAAGTGCTTAACACATCCAAACTAACATGAAAGATATGGGTTATTACTATTGTATTCATCATTAACCTCTTGAAATATTTTTTCACTTTGACACATGCCATTCACACTCCTTTCATCTCTTGAAGATTCTTCCTCGTTCATCATATAGGTCTATTAGCCAATTAAGCTTATTTGTTTGATGTTTTCCATTTAAATGGCCATGAATGTTTAAAAGGGACTTGATATAGGAATGGTGGAAATATTTATAACTCTCAATCTCCTCTTATTATATGATGTAGACTTAAAAATAACTCAAACCTTATTATTTTCACCTATAGGTTAGCATGTCACTCTCTTACTAACCCATTCAAAACTATCTTATTGATGAATATATATATATATATATATATATATATAGAATTAATTTCATGAATTAATGAGTGGATTATAAAGATTTAAATGTTTTAAAACATCTTAATGCACCTTCTATGATGATTTATATGTGTTCACCTATCTCTCTACCTTGAGTTCACCATGAAAACCTATAAAAATATGGTATTTATTACATCTGTACAGGTGGTTATACAAGATAATTACATGGTTAGAAAAATATCAAAGTGTAAAATTATATTTAGTTGTTTCCAATATAAATTAAATTCATTTTGATGCATTTACTTCACATTATTCTCTATCAAGATCTTATTAGGGTTATATGAGAGTTTATGCATGTTTAGGTTCTTAATGATAGTTCATAAAGGATATCCCCTTAACATCTTAAAAAAATTCACCAAATTTTATTAAATAAGTTTCCAAAACTTTACCTATGAGATCATGGTCCCATGCAGCTTCTCCATATAGTTCAAATAAAGTCTTTGAGGCTCTCTAGTGGCTAATAGGCATTTTGTTCACCTTAAGGAGAATTTTAAGCTAAATTGGCCAATTTTTAGTCTTCCTCTACAAAAAAAAATCACCCACACCTATAATACTCATAGCCACATTCCTATGTTAGTCCTATTCTTTCCTAAAACACCTTCCATACTTTGTACTAGGTCTCTAAGGGGTAGATTGAAGGAGGGTATTAGGACAATAGGCCTAGTGACTATGTTTTGTACATTTTAAAACTAATGGAGACCTTTTAAAATATTTTTCACATATATGATTATGAAAATAACTCCTTATAACCCATGGATAATATTAACCATTTGGCCCCCTTTTCTAACTATGCATAGTCAGTTAGTAAGATATGAAGACATTGTAGGTGTCTGTTTGGACTTTGGGACTCATGTAGATGACCATGGCCACATGATTATTTAAATTTAATTTATTTACCCAATAACCAATGTTTTTAATATAATTTTAATACCTTTTATTAAATTAACTTCTCACTCTACTCAAAATCTCAATCCACATGCTTGCAATTGCATTGATCTAGAGACTCATTTAGGTCTATATTTGCATATTCTATGGTGTCCTCTTTTATGTAAATTTGGGAATTATATCCTCACTATAGGTTAATGTATAAAATTTTTTATTACCCATATTAACACATAGATAAAGTAAATATTTCCTTAGGAACCTTGAATTATTCCTCTCATGCAAGGTTTTCACCTACAAGTTTGTAGACATATAGGTCTACACTATACTTTACTTGTGTCATGAATGCAAGGTTCCTAAATTTTATATACTATTTAATAATTTTATTTATATTTTATACTTGTTGAAAAGTTCAACAATCTTCCTAACACATCAAAATGTCCTCAAGCACTTGTACATGCTTCTAAAGTCTTAGAGGATCCTCATATTTGTGTTTTGTGATTTACAAACCCTGTGAGATTATTAAAAGATCATTAAATTATGTGTGAAATTTAGTATATATATTTTCATGTTTATTTAGGTATCCTTGGGATCGTAGTAATTTATTTGGTCTTCTCATCATCTTAGAAGTTCTTCTTGGGTCTACCAAAGATGAAGGAGAATTTGAAGTCCTCTTAGACCTATGGATGGATCATTATTTTTGATGATATATTAATATTTATAAGGTACATGATAACCTTCATCACATTTTATATATATTTATGAGAGACTTATTTAAATCTTTCTACCCTCAAACACCTTATACAATATAGAAATAGTGAAAAAATTTCACTTCTAGGTCTGCAACATATGCAATTCACCTAAAAATGACTTGGTCCCATAATTTAACTCTATTAAATATATTTTTAATGGAATAATGGAATTTTATATTTTATCCACTATTATATTTTTTTTCATTAACTTATGTTTCAAAACACTCTCACAAAGTCATAACACTGCCTCTCTAAAACCAACAACACTAGAAGCCAATAATCTTGTGAAGGGTTTAGATCTTGTGAAATATTAATATATTTATTAGTTACCATGGGGTATAATTTAAGATTTATAAATTTGTTTCAAAATACATTGATAATCACTTATATGCATTAAATTTTATATAGACCTCCAAACCTTAAGTGCAAATTTATAACTTCACCCAATGTGAAGGGTTTTGTTCTTCAACTACCTTCATGTGACAAGTATGTAAGGTAAGATGATGTGATGGATTAATGTGACCTATAAATATCTCTCATAAATTTTAATATTCACCAATAAGTTCATAACTACCGTAAAAATTTATAAAATTGTGATTTGGGGTTTGATAGAGGGTTTTTACTACTTAACTTGTTAGGGATGATTCATATATCTCATATTATAAAACCCTAAAATATATTAATTAAATTTAAGCCCAAATGGTTACATATTATGCCTAGGATAATTTGGCCCAACTCTTATATTCATTTATAGGTTATAGCTTGCTTTGCTAAAACCTAATTTTCCTTGACTAGAAGACCTTTGAGACAAAATAGTGATGTATATCCATATTATCTAAGGAAAATTTAATATTTTGGGAATTTCTAAAGGTAATAATTATAATTTTTACCAATTTTTTTAGCTATATTCCTTGATTTAGGTGCCTAACTAGGTTTAAATGCCCACAAATGGCCTCTAAAAAGCCTATTTCCTACACCTTTTCCCCTCCACCTAAGAATGACCCCTATGTGCTAATTCTAATGCTCCTAAGTTTCTTAAATATATTTAAAATATCCAATTAATTATAATTAAGCTTGGTATTCACCTGAAAACATTCTTATCCTTTGAATTCATTGTTCTTACCCATTTAGCAACATGGGTTTCCTAGCTCCCCTGTATGGACTACAACTTTTGGGCAATAGTAAGAGTGATTGATCATATTTCAAGGGGTCATAGAGAATTTTTAAACATTTTTATAACAAATAATGAACTATTTTAGTTGAATATTAAAACTATTTCTCCTCCTAAGTATTTTCATCTCTTTATCCTCAATTCATGTTCAAGACTGCAACATGGTGGTTGTATGTGTGTACATGGGTGTAAGAGGTTTGAGTAGACATATTCCACATTGATTATATATTATGAGTTTTAACATGGTTATAGATAAATTATTCATATTTCTAATTCATCATTATAACCTCCCATTAGTCCTTTATATGTGCTCTTAGTTCATAACTAAGTTCTCCACTACTCTGACTAAGACACCCTACTTTTTAACTGTTATAGGTATACATGAGATCCTTAAAACCTAGTCATGATGTGGAGAGACTCTCCATGAATAATTAGGACCATTTTATTACTTATCATACATTTTATTCTCCTTATTTTCTCTTTAGGTTCATTAGGCTGAGTTATCCTTGTAATAACTGTGAAACCTACCTTTTAGACACCTATAGCTGCTTCAGCGCATTTGAACTTGGTTTTGATGTTTAAAAACTTCCTTTGAATTCCTTGAGGTCACATATCATTAACTTATAACTAAATTCAGCTTAAGTGTCCTAAAACAACACTTCAATACCCATACTGGCTCACTATTTATATACCCTATTATAGGTGTGTATTTTCTCTAAGAAGGAACACCTGTAAACACTCATGAAACTTGAAAACTAGGCATCAATATCATAATAATGGTATTAGTTACAATTTGAATGATATTCAATCCATGAGACAATTTTATCCATAAGGAAATGTATTTTTGGAATGTTATGACATCAAAAATCATTCCCAACTACAATCCTATAGATATCAATGTAGAATATTTAGTGTTTTTAAGAACATATTTAAGGCTCTCCATTTCCATCCTCTCTTCATTTTCTGACCCTCATATTTGTTATATCTATTTTAAATACTATATTTAATAAGGGTTACCAATGTGTGTGTGTGTGTGTGTGTGTGTGTGTGTGTGTGTGTGTGTGTGTGTTTGTGTGTGTGTGTGTGTGTGTGTGTGTGTGTGTGTGTGTGTGTGTGTGTGTGTGTGTGTGTGTGTGTGTGTGTGTGTGTGTGTGTGTGTGTGTGTGTGTGTGTGTGTGTGTGTGTGTGTGTGTGTGTGTGTGTGTGTGTGTGTTTTGTAACACCTTGTAATTATGTTGTCATAGGTCTATAAAAACGCCCTTGACCTCTATTTTAACTTTTTAGGGAAACTTTCCTAGAATTTAGTTTTTCTTAAAACCAATCTATCTTACTCCATGTTTTGTCTTTTTGACACATCATAAAATTATGTCATGAATTATCCATATTATATTATTTTAAAGGGACCCTATCATTTTCTAAATCCCCCATTTCAAGGCCTCCACAATTTTGAGGTACCACCTATAAGTGGTCATGCGCATGCACAAGCAACAAATGTAGAGTTATAGGTTGTATGTACGAATGGAAAGGTTTTTAACACTTATGTGGATTCATAAAGCATCCCAATGAACATTTAAAAATTATAATATGTTGGAACACACATCAACCTTTCCACCCCTTAGTATGAAATCAATAAAGGTCCTATAGGTGTGTATTGGGTTATGTGTAGATAGTGAGTGTGGAATAGAGCAAAAAGGTGGTCAAATGGCCTTATGGGAATACCAACCTATTTTAAACCTTAAAAATGCATTATGTATACCAAGGTTATCTTGAAACAAGTCTCAAAACCTCTTCTTCAATGTGAACATCACCTACATATATATGGAATAGAGCAAGTAGAGGCATCTCATGACTATTTGGTATGGTAAATGAGCATGTGATAAAACTTACACTTTACCAAATATATAAATGAACTATTTTCAACTCTTGATGGATTAGATAACTAATACACCCTAATTACCATTCCATGGGTAAGTTTAAAAATCTCTAAACATGTGATTGCAATTGAATTTAGGCATGGAGTTGACTGTAAGAGATTGTAAGACTACAAGCTATCCAAAACATGATATGGTGAAACCAAAACATTTAAGGAGGTAGTGAAATTACCTTAAGACTTATGTAACATAATTTGTCAACTACATGAGACCTATATAGGAAACCAAAATTTTCAACAAGGAAAAGCTCGACTGGGACTACACATGGTGGCACCTTTATTTCAACATGGAATAACTTGCTCGTCAAAACACTATGAAACATAAAAATAAGTATGGAGATCATATAAAGAGGTATAAAACATATTATGGAGTCAACATCACCAATTGGTTCATATGGATTTGACTAAAATGGAGAAAAACATATAAGGTGCATGAAATAACTAGTAGAAAGGTATAGTCAACTTCAAGAGGATGGTTCATAAAGCATAGTTATCAATAATTGAACTATTAATATGTAAATTAATATGTATGAGTTTAATATCACCTCTAAATATAATTTTCCTTTAAACCTCCTAATCTTGTTGTACTAAGCACAACCTTCAATGTCACTTTTATATGCCTAAAAACATAAATATGTACTAGAACATTTTTGGCTTAGAAATGGAACTTTTAGAGCATGTAAAGTGTTGAGATGAGTGTTAGGAATATGAATAGGACTTCCATGATCTTCTCCCATGTGTCACACTTCCCCATGGGTTGTACAAGTGCCAAATACTCCCCTTTTCAAGTGGTTTCTTGAATTTTATTTAAGCAACATATAAGAGTCTGATGTAACTAACATACCTGATAGGTAAACTAACCTCATGGATTCTTAGAAGGAAAAAATTAAATTTGGACACCTCAAGAACCATTCCACTTGCATTAATGACCCTTAAAAGACAACTAAAATACTCAAAAATATAAATAAACCCATTAAACCATGACTAAAGATAAAAACGTATTATATAACATTAAATGAACTATAATATAGCCTATAAAAAATATTTAGACCCCTAAACATCTTAAAAAACAAGTTTTTCCCTATAGGTGGTCCAAATTTGACCTAAAGTAAAATTTGGTCAATAAAATGGAGATTGATATGGGTAGTATGCCTGTTATTCTAAACATGAGTAGTGTTAACCTATCATAGGACAAGGGATTCAATGAGTTTTTGAAGACAACTATCAAGGAATTTACTAAAACACACACAAAACAACCATAACACACCAAGCACACATAAGGTAAATCAAGACACCAACAAGACTCACACATGTGCATAAGCACTTAGGGAAAATAAGGAAAACAAAAACTATGTATAAAGAGAGAAGACAACCTTATTATAAATATTTTAGATATATCCCATTTACTTGGATATGAATATCCTCTCCATCCAACTTTGAGAGTTTTAAAGTATTGTGTTGCTTGCATTAGGTGATAACATAAGAGTCACTCCACAAAGCATAAAAAAATGTGTCTTTTATAGGCTTAGCCCTATCTTCATCCCACTTTAGAAAAATGTCTCCCTCTTTTAATCTTCTTGAAATGGATTTCTTTTCAAAGTATCTCTTTGTTTGATCTTGATGAGCCCTCATAGTTTACATAGCTTGATCTCTTGTCTCTTCAAGCTCCATTAACTCACACAACTTGACTTCCATGCTTTTATTTTCCATCAAATCTAGCTAGTAAGTGATATCCAAAGCTAGTAACTCAATTGAAATAGGTAGTCTATATTCTCTTCCATAAATAAGTGTATATGGTGAGTTTCCAATTGCTCTCTTAGGGGGTGATCCTATTAGCCCAGAGGGTTGTCTTCAACTTGGAATGACAAGTCCTTTGGTTTTCCTTTATTGTCCTCTTTATGATCCTAATTAGGTTCTTTTTGGTGGACTTAGTTAGTCCATTCCCTTTTAGATAATAGTTGGAGGAAGTACTAAGATAAATGTCATATTTCAAAGCCCACTCACTTGTCTTCATTCAAAAGAAAGCCAATGCATTGTCTAAAATTATTTTTGAAGGAGCCCCAAACCTTATCACTATTCCTTAATAAAAGTCTATAACTAAACTTTCATTTGCTCCCTTTAGATCAATATCATCAACCCATCTTGTAAATTAATATGTATTAGTCAACACCCACTTGTGGCTAGCACTAGAAAGAGAGTTGATTAGGCCTATGAAATCTACACCCCATTACATAAAAGGTTAGTCTACCTATATTGGATAAAAAGGAAAGGCTTAAACATATATTTTTAAATCAAAGAGAGAAAATTTTTGAGACTTACCCAAGTATGGGTGTCTTTGAATAAACTAGGCCAAAATTATCCAGCTCTCATAAACTTAATAGCTATGGTTCTTGGAGAAAAGTGACCACCAACTGGTCTATCAGGAAACTCATGCAATATTTTCTCAACCCAATTTGATTCAACACATCAAAATCACAATTGATAATTCCTTCATAAACAACATTTTATCAACAAGTACATAAGGAATATATTATAATCTGAAGTACATTTTTTTTGCATTATCTAGGCCTTGTGGACACGCACTAGTTTGAAGTAAATGGATCATTTCTTGTGTCCAAATCCTCATTGATGAATATTTAGATATCATAGGGTCATAATGGAGGGATAAAATAAATTATTTTTTAGGTTTCAAATCTAAATCAAGGTGCTGACATAACCCCTTTCCTTTCACTAGCTTGGTTGCCTTGATTTTTACATCTTACTCTATCACTTTTGTGATCCAATCAGCCCTTTTTCATTCAAATATCTGCTAAAAAAAATTCCTTGACACTAGGATGAGGTACCAATATATGAATCTTATTATACAATATATTCCTAAATTTCTTTGGACTTCTAACAACTAAAAGCACTTGCTTCTCTACATAGGTGTATCTTACCTCATAGCCCTCTAATCCTTGACTAATGAATGCAATAGACTGCCCCAGGTTTTCTTCATTTGACTAAGTGAGCATGGAAAAAAATACCTATTCATTTCCAAATGTATACAATTTTAAATCCTTTTATAAATTAGGACTTGCAAGAGTTGGAGCTTGGGCAATAGCTTGTTTAATCTCTTCAAAACTCTCCTTCGTTCTTCTTATCCAAGTGAACACTTCATATTTATTTATCATATAGGTTAGAGGCTTGAATAAATTATCAAAATTAGGAATGAAACTCATTATGAAATTTATTTTTCCAAATAAACTTTTCAAACCTTTCTTGTGTTTGGGTAAAGCCAATGCCAAGATTGCATTCAACCTTTTCGGATATATGGATAGGTCCTTCTTTTAGATAATGTGTCCTAAAAATTTTCCTTCATGGACAAAAACCACACATTTATTTGGGTTAAGAGAGATTTAAAAATCTCTAAATCTCTCAAAAATATACCTAAGGTGATTCAAATGATCCTTTGCATCCTTAGAAAAAACTATGATATCATCAAGATACACCAACACATTGTCATTTATTAGACCTTGAAAATCCATATCCATTACACATTGAAATGTTGCTCAAACGTTAGACAATATAAAATTAATTTTCATATAATCATATGTACCAAATTTAGTATTAAAGTTTGTATTATATTGGTCACTTTCCTTTACCAAAATATGATTATACCCTGAGTATCCATCAAAGAGAGAACATTTCACTACCTACCATAACTTAAAAAATATACTCCATGGAAGAAAGAGGATAATGATCCTTAAAGGATACTCTATTAAAGTTCCTAAAATAACACATAACCTAATTTACCCATTACTATTCCTTACAGGGACTAATTTTGCCAACCAAGATGAATGCTTAATAAGAAAATTGATCTTAGACTCAATCAACTTTGTAAGCTCTTTTCTCATGAGAGGCTCAATCTTAGGATTGATTGGATATTTTATTAAATTGATAGGATTAGGATTATAATCAATATATATGGTATGTTGAGCTATATTTATATAAAATCCCTTTAAGTCACTATATTCCCATGCAAAGACATTAGAAAATTTCTTGTATAACTCAATGAAATCATGTTTCTCTTCACTAATACATACCTTATGAAGAGCAAGTAACTTATCTTTGAATATATGTACTCTCTAATAGATTTATTACTTAGTATACATGTTTAAATTCTCTTTATTAAATTAATAATCATCCTTGAAGGTACTCTTAAGTGTGACTAACCCTTTAGGACCCTTGATTTTTTTTAATTGTATAATCTTCCCTCCATATTATTGCTATAGTTTGGACTAATTCTTGGAAGACAACTCAACCTCCACTTTTATAAATAGAGATACATTTTTTTAACTATAAAACACTTTCCAATTATTAATATTTTATTTATATAGGGACTTACAATCACCTTGAGAAGTGGTTGGTTCTTATCTTCTCTTATCCCCTTTAGAAAATCAAACTGGGCTCCAATTGCTACCAACCTATCAACACATTTTTTGTCTTCTCGTTGGATAGGTTGGATGTTGAAGGATTATAAATACTCCATAAGATCCCACACTCTATGTTTATAATACTTAATAAAAGACTTCTTATTCAAATTTTGGCCTCTTTCCTGATTCATAACTAACTCACTATCACCATACACTTGCAACTCTTTCACACCTCTTTTTCTAGCCCATTAAAGGCCATAAATGAGGTCCTCATATTCTACCACATGACAAGTACAAGATAAGTGAAATCTGAAAGTGGAATAGTACCTTTCCTTGGATGGATAAACCAACATTTCTCCACCACATGCTCCAACCTTGCTTCTAGATCCATCAAAGAATAGCTATCATAAACTATCAATTTTTTCACTAGGCTTCATCAAGTTTGGCATGAAAGAGTCCTACTCATGAATGAAATGCACTCCAAGACTAGCCTCCTCTATGAATTTTTAAGGATCATGCTCATAATTCTTAGCTCCCCATTCGTCTAAATACAAATTAGATTCTCCTTCAATATAAGAGGTTGGAGATTGGTCCATGTGAAGCTCTTCCTCATCAATGATTTCATAATTGACGTTTGTAACTTTAGGCATGTAGGGCTCTAAATTATTATGATGAATAGGATCTTATTAAATCTTCACCTTAGTACCATACTTTTCCTAAAAATCATATAGGACCAACTGGCTGCCAATTATCCACCTATCTTGGCTATAAACTCTCTTGACAAATAAAGAGAAAAGTATGGGGTTAAATCTACCATAACCATATCATGAGGGATAGAAAAAGTAATAAAATCATGTAAAATCAGATAAAAATACTTAACTACTCATAAGGTCTTTTTTGGTGATCCAACTAATTGTATTACTCCTTTAGCCATTGGTTCATACTTGAGGCCTAGTTTATCCACTATTGATTTCGGTATAATTGAAGTACTATCCCCACTGTCTATGATGAAATTGTGAACTATAAATTCACCAATGATCAAGGATAGGTAAAAATGAGGATTATTATCATTTTTATTCACGTTTCCATCAATGGACTAAGTTTTGTTCACCAAGACAACATTCTCATTCCTAGCTGATCCAACTTACTTACCTAGTCCTTATAATTCCTTTTGAAGAATATCCTTTTATCCTAGTATTTTCAATGAATCCAAAAATGGAATATTCATGTGTAAATTATTAATCTAATCCCAAACATTTATATAATTATTCCTCACCTTAAGAGGCTCTTTAGAAGTAGTAGTACCTTATGGTGTAGTTTATGGAGGTGGATTTGTAGGAGCTAGCCTTGTATTTTGAAACTTTTGATTTTATTGAACCTTAAGAGTTGAGATATACTTAAACAAAATTGGAGATTATGTAGGAGTAAAAATAGGTCCTTTATTATCCCCTTGTGTCTCTTCAACAACCCTCTTCTTAGACCTAGTGTTACAGGATACACTAGGATTCACATTGCTTGAATTTCCCAAATGATTGATGGCACACAACTCTCCCTATAAATGATTTACAAGAATAGAATAAGATTGTGTTTGTGAATTTTACATTCAATTTTTCATTCCATTTTGCATTTTCAACCTCAAAAGTGGAAACTTGATGTGTTTGACTACCTTCCATTGTCATGGCTTGATTATGCATTTCATTGGCATATGCAACTTGGTATTGATTTTGGTCATAGGAAGGATAGCATGGTTATTATTGAAAATAGTTATTTTTAGTGGGAAAAATGTCTTTAGAAGATGATGGGGAATTAGGATTATAACTTTGGTAAGGTCTATCTTGAGTGATTTGACCTTGTCCTTGAGCATTACCTTGAAAAATAAGTCTATTTACTTGCCCAAACGTATTATAGGATTGGTAAGGCCTATAAATTTGAAATTATGGCATTTTGAGGGAAACCAATTCATTAGTGACACTTTAAATCAAAATATTTACTTCATTAATCTCATTAGTAGGAATAAGGGCAGAATTATCTTGACTATTAGGTAAAAGAGCCAAGGTAGGTAATGCAACATGACTAAAAGGCTACAAATCAGGAAACAATGGCATTGGTGGCCTAGGATAAATATTCCTTGCTTGAAAAAAATAATTCTTAGCATTGATAACTATCTCATAGGTAGAAGGTAGTGTATTCTTACCCATGGATTGAATCATCATGGATACATCACTATTTAATGATTTTAAATAGTACAAGAAGGCATAATTTGGAGTAGGTCTCACAAGGGTTGGGATCTTATCCCATGTTTTTTGAAATCTAGTGTTAAAATCTTGCATAAACTCTTGTGAATCCCTCTTGATAATGGCCAATTGCTCAACTAGTGATAGATCATCACTATTCTCTCCAAACCTCTTAGCAATATATCTCTTAGTTTATCCCATGAACCAATGTAATTTTTAGGTAGAGTCCCATAGCAATCTAAAGCTTTTTATTTAAAATAAAATACCAGTAACCTAATAGATACATTATTTTTAGTGATATTATGGATATTACATAAGTTTTTTTGTGTTTTTAATGTGCTCAATGGGAGTAATATGACTCTCTACTAAAATATGGAACACTCTTAATGGCTATTATAGTAATTTGGTCATATTGGGCAAAATTCAAAGGAGATGATCTAGTGAAGGATATAAAAGGTTAGTTTCTAACCATCTTAGAATGTATACTAGGGGTATTATAGGTTGAACTCAGTAGGAAATTGGACTTCTTAAACACCAACTCTCTTGAATAAGGATGAGTATTCACAAATCTAAACCTTTTGATAGAATATAAAGGCAATTACACAAACTCAAAGGGTATAGATTTAGCAGTAGACATAGTGGTAACCTTTGGAATGGAAAATAAGGTCTTATTAGCAACCAAAGAGTTGAAAACTTTGGTGGAGTTACCATGTACTGAATGTATATGTTCTTGTAGCTACAACTATGCCAAGACCAACACCACTCTTGGACAATATTTTAGGACTTAGAGTCCCATTAGGAATGCCAAAAATTGTTGTCACTTGTATTTTAACCCTTTGATAAGATGCCTAGCTCTCCTCATCCAAGTGTCACAATGGAAAAATCTCTCTTGTTGTGGGTGATAATTTGGTGAGATGAATGTCTAGAAGGGATAGTTTCCTTGATGCACTCTATGAAGTACTTTATTACTTGTAAAATTTGGGTGAAAAGGGTTAATAAAAAAACTAAGAAAAATAAAAGGTGATGCACCAATATTATATTTACTACTATTGACTAAACTTATACTACTTAGAGTAGAACAAATCTTTCCTTACACAAAACTCACAACATGAGACATATTGTTACATAAATGTTTCATAAGTTAGGTTCAAAAAGATATTTTGATACTTAAGAGGGTAATTAATAATTAATTGAGAGAATACATTCATAAAAAAATTATAAGACACTTATACACTTTTAATATAAAACTAAGAAAGACATGTAACAATTACTCTTCTGCACACTTGATGAACAATCAAGGATAACATGCTAGAAAATATCATCTTCTACTATACAAGACCAAAAACATTGTAAAAACACTCAATTTTATAGAATTTAATTAGTAAATTCAATTTTTTTATTGTTTCAAGAGACATTTAAGTACAAAATTAGCTAGGGTTTGACCATCAACCAATGGAGAATTCTTAAAAGAGCTAAGAGAGTTAATATTTATAACATTTGGGAGAGGGACGAGACAAGGGAAGTCCAAATGTCACTTAGAAACATATAAATATAATAAAATAGGTTAAATTTTCATGAGAAATATATATTAAACAAACCATTAAAATTCAAGAATCCCAAGTGTCCATACAAGTCATGAAACTTTTGAAAAAAGGCATAAAACTTCTTGTTCTTGCTCAAAAAATTATCTTCATGATTTGGACCTATTTGAACATCCCAAAAGTAACTAGGGATATTACTACTATTTGGGATGATATTTAAGGATTTCATACTACCTCTACATGTATTTGTTGTAGTCCTACTCATATAGAAAATCTTGGAAGGAAGCCATCACTACCTGCAGTCTAAAAAACTCCTTTTTTAATCACCCCTCACACTTGGCCTCAAAATTGGTTTTAATTTTCCATGAAAATACATGGTATGGAGTTAATGACACTTTTAAATACTCTAAATTTACTTATAATACTTAGATACACCTTAAAAAGGCTCACAATTGATGTTTTCATCTTTTTCACCATTTGTCCAGTATGCTAGTTTTGACTAGATGAGATGAGAGATATTTTTTCAAAATTTAGAAGTTTTTCCTTACATTAAATGGAAATATTGAGTTATAAAAAAATTATATCTTTCCTCCAAACTTGATTTCATCTCTTGAAACCTCTTAGAACCTATAAAACACATAAAATGGTCAAAAATACCCTGTTTTGCACCCTATCCCATACAAGTTTGTATAGCTAAAAAGTATGGGAGGAATAATTAGTGAGTCCTATATAATTTACAATAGTTTTCATGGTCAAAATATGTCATATGGATATCTTTCCAATATTTTTTTCTCCATTAGGTCTTGACTGAGGGTTTAGTAGGGTTTTAGGTAGTTTTTAGTCTTAAACATTGTTCATAAAGTTATAACATTTAAATTTCTAAAAAATTACATAATATTTGTGTTAATTGACCATAATAAACCTTAAAAACTCCTGTATTTTGCATGTAAACTCTTAGATGATATGTGAACACTTGAAGTCACCCCATCGAGCTTGTTTCTACCTTTTTTACATTATTGGCCTATCTCATAGTTAGAATTAACTTTCATATCAATGAATTTACATACTAAAAGTTAAAAAAATTATATTTACATCTCCTTAACATGTCACAATCATCTTAATATCCCATCAAGATTTATAAATGAAGATGGACCCCTAATTAGCTCTAGGTCCCTTCAATGCCTAATAGGTTTAACATGTACCTTACAAGTTTGATCTACTTAAACTAATATCATGGTTGGTATATTATATAATTATTATTCATGATTCATTAAATATTTTAAAACCATCACATGACCTCTTAAAAAATTGTCTTCATCCTTTTCTCTCATTCACCAACTAGGCCTAGTGAAAGCTTGTCTAGTTGGATTGTGTGTAAGGGTATTTTGGCCATCTTGAAAGGTTTAAGCATAAATTAGTGATTACTTAGAATTTAATTTACTTATATACCCTATAATTTTTTTTTTTAGGTTCCCAAATATTCCTATCAATCCCTTTGCCCATTTTGTACTCACTAGCTTACTTTGCTAAAACCTAATTTTCCTTGACTAGCTAACCTCTAAGACAAAATAGTGAGATATATCCCTATTATCCAAGGAAAAATTAATATTTTTTGAGTTTTTAAATTTCATAATAATAATTTATAGGAAATTGTTTATTTTTATTCCTTGATTTAGGTGCCTAACCATCTTGAAATGCCCGAAAAAGTCCTCTAAAAAGCCTATTTACAACACCTTTTCCCCTCTACCTAAGAATGACCCCTATGTGCTAACTCAAATTATCATAAGATTATTAAAAATTTTACCCATATATAGTTAATTCTAATTAATATTTTTATTCACCCCAAAACATCTCTCTTCTTTGAATTCATTGTTCTTACACATTTAGCAACATGGGTTTCCTAGCTCACCTGTATGGACTGCAACTTTTGGGCAATAGGAAGGGTGAGTGATTATATTTGAAGGGGTCATAAATCATATTAAAATGTGGTACTAACCAATCATGAAACATTTTATTTTAATGGTAAACTTATTTCACCTCCTAAACACATTCATCTCTTTATCCTTAATTCATGTTCAAGACTGTAACATGGTGGTTGTAGGTGCATATATGGGTGTAAGGGGTTTGAGTAGACTTATTACACATTGATTGGACATTATTAGTTTTATAATGGTTATATATAAATTATTCATAGGTTTAATTAATCATTATAACCTCCCATTATCCCTTCATATGTACTCTTGGTCCATAATTGAGTTCTCTAATGCTTTGACTAAGACACCCTATTTTTTATTGTTTTAGGTACACATGAGCTCATTGAGACCTATTCATGATGTGAAGAGAATATCCATGAATCATGAGGACAATTTTATCACTTCTCATACATTATATTCACCTTATTTCCAATTTGGGTTCACTAGGCTGAGTTATCCTTATACTGACTGTGAAACCTACTTTTTAGACCATTATAGGTATGCTTCAGCTCATTTGAACTTGGATATGATTCTTATAGACTTAATTTTAATTAATTTAGGTCATATATCATTCCTTTATAATTTAATTTAGTTTAAGTGTCCTAAAACAACACTTAATCACCAATATTGGCTCATTATTTGTGTACACTACTATAGGTGTGTATTTTCCCTAAGAAGAGACATTTGTAGATATTTGTGTAGAATTTCAATGTTTTAAGAGCATGTTTGAGGCTCTCCATTTCCATCCTATCTTCATTTTATGATGTTCATATTTGGAATATATATTATAAATACTATAGGAAATAATTTTTACCAATATATATGTTTTGGACCTCCTTGTAAGCATTTTTTAAGAGGTCTATAAAAAATCCCTAAACCTCTATTTTGACTTTTTAGGGAAACTTTCCCAGAATTTAGTCTTTATTCTAACCAATGTATATTACTACAACTTTTTTCCTATTGACACCTCATATAAGTGTGTCATTACTTATTCACACTATATAATTTTAAAGGGACCCTATCATGTTCTAAATACCCCTTTTCAAGGCCCCCAAAATTATGAGGTACCATTTGTAGGTTTTCATGAGTATGCATAGTTAGAAAATGTAGAGTTATGGGTAATATGTATGAATGGAAAGGTTTGTAAAACTTATGTACCTTCATAAATGATCACAATGCACCTTTAACAATTCTAAGAGGTTGGGACACACATAAACCTTTCTACCCCTTAGCATGACATTAACAAAGGCCATGTATGTGTGTATTAGGTTGTGTGTAGATAGTGAGTGCGGAATGGAGAAATAAGGTGGATAAAAGGCCTCATGGTCAGCTCAAACCTATTTTAAACCTTCCACATGCATTAATTATAGCAATTAAATCTTGAAACTAGTCCCAAAACCTCTTATTTAATGTGAACATCACCTACATATATATGAAATAGAGCAAGCAAAGGCATCTCATGACTGTTTGGCATGGTGAATGAACATGTGATCAAACTTGCACTTTCCCAAAAATATCAATGAAATATTTTAAAATATTAATGGTTTAGATAATTAATATACCCTGATTACCATTCCATGAAAAAGTTGAATAAGCTCTAAGCATGTGATTGCAACTAAAGTTAGGCATGGAGTTGACTATAAGAGATGACAAGACTGAAAACTACCCAAAACATGATATGGTGCAGCCAAAACATGGAAGGATGTATTAAAATGACCCTAATACTTGTGTAACATCATTTATAAACTACATGAGACCTCTATAGGAAACCAACATTCTATAATAAGAAAAACCTTGACTGAGACTGCCCATGGTGGCACCTTTCTTTCAACATGGACTAGCTTGATAAACAAAACACCATGAAACATGAAATTAAGTATGAATATTATTTTATGAGGTATAAAAAATCTTATATAGTTAACATTACCAATTGGTTCATATGTATTTAACCAAAATGGAGAAAAACCTATAAGGTGCATGAAATACCTAGTAGAAAAGTATAAGCAACTTCAAGAGGATGGTTCATAAATCACAATTGATCAATAATTTAAATATTTATATGTAAATTAATATATCTAAGTTTAATATCACCTCCCAAAATCATTTACTTTGAAACCTCATGACATATTCATACTAAGTATAAACTTGAAGGTCACTTTTATATGCCTATAAATGCAAAGATAGAGTAGAATGGTTTTGGCTTAGAAATGGGACATGTATAGAATTTAAAACATTTATATGAGTTTTAAGAAGATTAATATGACTTAAAATATCTTCTCACATGTGGCACACTTCCCCATGGGATGTACAAGTGCTAAATGCTCCCATTTTTAGTTAGTTTTTTGAATTTTAGTTAAACAACCTACAAGATTTTGATGTCACTGACATAAGTGATATGTAAAATAACTTCTTAGATTTTTATAATA
The DNA here is from genome assembly GCA_037957365.1 of Torreya grandis. NCBI lineage: Eukaryota > Viridiplantae > Streptophyta > Pinopsida > Cupressales > Taxaceae > Torreya > Torreya grandis. The sequence continues at coordinate 39,841 of JARHVA010011212.1, read as the reverse complement.
AAAAATAACACTTGGGTTCCTTGATAACCTTTCCAGTTGCATTATTGTCCCTTAAAAGCCCACCAAAAGATTCAAAAAGACAAATAAACTGATTAGACCATGACTGAGGCTAAAAATACATTATATAACATCAAATTAACTATAATATAGCATATTACAATTATTTAGACCCATAATAATATTAAAAAACCATATTTTTTACCTACAGGGGTCTAATTTGACCTAAAGTCAAATTTGGTCAATAATAGGCTCAGGATCAAGAATAAAATTTAAAACCAATTAAAAAAAAGGTTCTTTATAGTTGGATGATAACATAGGACATTCATGTACATTTATTGTGTAATTTACCAATTTATTATGATCAATGATTGATAGGAAAATCTAGAAATAAGTGGAATTATTATAATGATATATTAACAACAAAATTTTAGAATATTCCTAGATAAGATCATTATACATGGAAAAAATGCATGCCACATGTATTCATTGCTTGTGTACTTATTATGGATGATTGTGATGAAAAATATGGATAGTTAACCTTATATATATGTGTGTGTTGAGTAAAATTTGAGATATCAAAATTTGGATTATTTAGTGTATAATTTTTTGTTTTCCTTATTTTAGATTTGAAACCCTAAGAGCACTCTAATAGATTGGAAAAACTTAAATAGATGATTTTAATGGTATAAGGTGGAATAAATCACCTCCTTTATTATTTAACTTTTTATATGTATCCAATAGTCCAAGGAGGGAAATGAAACCCACACAGTTCTCCCACCTTGAGTGATTGCGTAATTGTTCCTTAAGTATTTATATGCCACTACATATATGGATTTGATAGTTCAAAATGATGGATCTTGACTTGGTTTTAAATGTTCTTGACTTGGATTATGGTTTTTATTAGTGATTTATGTTGAATTTAGGAAGAAAATATAAAATTTCATCAATTTTCAATAGTTTAAAATATTAAACCAAGTGAATAATTAGTGGACATAATGAATGACCTTTGATGTGTATTTATAGGCAAACCCTTTTTTAATTTATTATAGATAAAATTATGAACCATGATATAAGACCCAAAATAGTAATTTTAATTTTAGAAACTAATTTTTATTTTGTGTGGACATGGCTAACCTAGGTGGATAGGATTGTGGTAGCACTTATGTATGCCTATGGTGGACCTATCTAAAAATATTAACGACACTTATCCTAAGAAGGAGAGAGTATTAGGGTGATTTTAAACATTTTTAAAATTATATATAATAGTTATCTTAAATAAAAGTTTGATCCTTCATATATATCAAAGGCTTAGAGTAATTAAAAACAAGAGTTATATATTTGGGCACAAGTTAGGTGGTTCAGGATGTGTCAATAAATTACCAAGTAATTCTAGCTATATCTATGTGTTTAGAATTCCATCCCTTTATTATAGTAATTAATTTTCTAGAGTAAAGGATAGATAATTTAACCCAAGTTTGTAAAACACACTTTTTATTTTACAAGATACTTTAACTATGGAGGGCACTCAAACTTAGAAAACCCTACAATAACATGTGAAGTAATTATTTATTCATTTTGAAATTTGAAAAATTTAAACTTTGAAAATTTGAAGGATTGAAAATATATCAAGGAGTACACTTGTATGTAGGTGAAACTAAACTTCCATATAACCTATAAGTAATGATGAATAATTTGCATCGTTGTTGACAATTTTGGATATTTTTAACCAATGGTGAATTAAGAGTGATAAGATCTTAATTTTAATAAATAAATGAGCCCTTGATTTTTAATGATGCATTATTCCAAATCTAATGAATAAGGAATATTACTAAATGTACTAATACATAAAGGTGGAACCATGATGGGTTTGATAGAAATAATTCTAGGACCATTGAGTGTCACTGACTCAAACATACATCACCTACAAGAGCATATGGGATCACACAATGGGTTCACCAAAACTAGTGCCATGGTTATTCATCCTAAGTTAAAATTACCCATAATAGATTGAATCACACCACTGTAGACAAACCTAGAGTCTATTTGGATGATCAAAATATGATGAAGAATATTCATGTCCCTATCATGATTGCATTAAGATTTTAATTGAAATGAATATTTTTCCCTTAAAATTGTAACTTTTATTGGTGGTCTATTTGGCATAGTTCCCCAACTCTACAAGGAAAAGAGGAGAGGAAAGGTTGAACTAGTGAAGATTCCCCATATTCCCTTCTACCTCTCCTAAAAGTAATTATACTAAGTAAAAACTTCTCTAAGTTTTTTATCTACTAGGTCATGGTGAACTAGATACATCAGTTAGCTAATGTAAAATGTTTCAAACAAGGGTCCCATTTAGAGTACAATCTAAGACTTATGGAATAACTTTGGTCTCTCTTGTGTCCAGAAGAACCAACTTATTTTTATTTATCAATGAACTCACTACTCATTTTAACTTGTATTTAGTCTACTAGTTTCAATAATGCATAAAATAAGACAAGTGAAAGGATGAATATGTAGTCCAAATAAAGATTGAACAAGTGACTATAATTTAGATTATTATAAAGCTAATCTAATAAGATAGAAAAAAGATCAAAATAGAGAGAGAAGGTAGGGATGAATAAAAAATTACCTTGATTTCTAATGAGGATAGTTATGGATTTATTGAATAGACAAATATATTGAGAAACTAGTCTTTTTTTGGCCAACATAACACCACTAGAAAGTAAATATGGTGCAAGAGTCTCAAGACCAAGTCGTTATGTAGATGAGGAAGTCAAATTCACCATAGACATGCATAGGCAATGAATATCATTCACAAAGCTTTCATATAAAATATAATTCATGGAAAATAAATATAAGATTTATAGAAAGGTATTTATACAACCTCAACTCATGCAAAAATGAAAAGCTAAACTAAGAAATCATGAATTAAAAGAAAAATAAAAATGACATAGTCCCTTTACTCTAGCACTAAGTCTATTTAGACTATCCCTTATTACACTATACAAATGGTATCGTATAGGTAATGCAAGCCTATATAATCATTAATCATCCCACTATAGGGTGGTTACAATCATTGAATGGGGCATGCCCACTTGAGCCTAAATAAGAATCAAATCATGCCCAATCTCAATGAAATTAGTATTAGGACCATATTAATTGATTTACTTTTTAATTATAGATGGATTAATTCCATTGAAATATCCTTGGGATAGTCCTTGGACCTTATTCTATGTAGAGGCACTAAAGTTGGATTGAGACAAGGTCTTATCTTTTTATGGCCTTTGCTTACTTGTTCTTGATGTGTATGGCATTTATTGAATCATCCCACTATTTTATTTACTTGGAATATATTTCAATGATCCTTTTACACTAAGAAAAAATATATTCAGTGATTACTCATATCCTATTGGACTCACCATCTATATACACCCTAAAATGATCAAGAAACCACACATATCATGTCTTTTCATAATCCTTTGATAGGAGACTCCGATTGGAGAATATGATCCTTGTTCACATGAGCTAGGTCTCTATTTTACTTATCTTGGTATTGTTTATTACTTTTACCACCTCTCTATTATCTCATTCAACTAACCTATACCTCTAGGAACCCCTAGGCTTGGTTTGTTTTAGTCCCAACATGTTTTTATGAGTACCAAACAATAAAATTCTATAGGAATATAACACCCATTACTCCTATCTTGCTTGGAATTGTTTTTCAATAGTCATTTTTTCTTACTTAATAGGTCTTAAACCCTTCTTATCTCCTCCCTTAGGTTTTATTTTTATTTTTGATGCTAGTTAATGATAATAAAGATCCCAAATTATATATGAAGAGTCTCCAATATAAAGGACTTCAAAATTTATTTTATATCTAGCACTTATTACTTTGGCACATTAGACATAATAAAAAATAGTCAATAGTATAGCTCAGTATTTTACATCACACATAGACTTGCATGCTTGACCAAGGAAGGGCCTAGGTGAAATTAATTCTTACATCTATCATGCACATTGATTATGTATGTTCCCTAAGGGAGAAATACATTAGATCTAAGACCATAGCTTGAGGGATAATGTAGGTAATGATTAAGATAGTAGGTGTTATAGATTGTGCAATAATTCTCCCCCTAACCTAGTTACTCCCCTTTTTGATTTTGATGTATTTGTTGTTTATATGTGTGTAGATGAATATAGGGTTTTGGAGATTGAAATGGACCTACAACAAGATTTGTTGAATTCTAACTTCAAAATTTGGTACATAGGTTCACACTAACCTGGCAAACAAAACCTAGAAAGATCAAATCCTTAAGACAACAATGACAGAGGTAGACTACAATGTTAGTGCCATTGCTATCCACTTTTGGTGCTCTTGTCTAATTATAGAATGAAGGCCAGATCTAGAATAAAGATAGTGTCCTAGTCTTGCATCTTAATTTCTAGCACCTGAATCATTTTTTAAGTCTATTTTCAGATAAGATTACTTTTCTTCCTCATGAAAATTATTTGATAAAAATTTGTATTTTAACATATTAAACTAGATTTTCCCCCTTACTCTAGACCCCTTATTATTTAAAAATTAAACACTAATTTCCCAAAAATAATAAAACATTTGGTGAACCCAACTTGTTTCAAACAAGTCTAAAACCCTAGGTACCCTTAGGGTTTTTCCTTCATATTTGGTGCAAAAAAAATTAATTTTATTTTTTTAATTAATTTTTGTGTATTTATTCTATTCAAAACCATTTTTATAATTTATAATTATTACATAATTTAAAAAAAATTAAAAGCCTAGCTCAAAACCCTAGATTTGTAAAATAGGTCCTCAAATTATAAGCCTTCCTTACAATTTTTATAAAAATATCTTATAATTTTTTCAAATAGTTTTGATAGTCAAAAATATTTTCAAAATCTCAATATTAGTAGTTACCTTGTGAAAAAAATTTACTTTCAATTTTTTTATTTTTTTATTATTTTTTATGAATTTATCTTATTCAAAACCATTTTTATAATTTAAAATTATTGCATAATTTTCAAAAATTCTAAAAGCCTAGCTCAAAACCCTAGATTTCCAAACTAGGTCCTCAAACCCCAAGTTTTCCTCCCTTGAAATTTTAAGAAAAATACTTTGGAATTTTTGTAAATTATTTGGGTAGTCAAAAGTATTTTCAAAATATCTATGTTAATAGTCATTTTTTAATTTATTTTCTTAATATTACTTTTTGATATTCTCTTTAGTGAAATAAATAAAATTGGAACTAAGGCACTTTTTTCCCTCTTATCCCATAGATCAATTTTTAAAATTTTCTCATAATTAAGATGATGAATGGACAAATTTTTAAAATTTCACATTAGGTAAAAATATTAAAAATGATTTTACTGATAATGAAGATAATTACTATTATTTTAATGAGGAATATGATGATATAAGTGATAGTGATAGTGAAGTACAAGTAGATGCATCTTCTTCTCTCAAACCTATCTCTTTTATTCTCACTTCTTAAGAGAATAATTTTGATAAATGGGAAAGAATATTCACCTCATTCTCTTATGAATAATACACCAAATGAATAAATTAGTAATGCACTTCCATCAAAACTTATTATTGATGATAATTTGATTTCATGTGAACCTAATTGCTCTCTCTCTCTCTCTCTCTCTCTCTCTCTCTCTCTCTCTCTCTCTCTCTCTCTCTCTCTCTCTCTCTCTCTCTCTCTCTCTCTCTCTCTCTCATTACTTCAATGTTCAAATAACAATAATATAAATGTAATAGAATCAAATCACCAATGCATAGCTCAAATGATACATCTCATGTTATTAACTCTAATATGTCCAAATAAGATCTAAATAATAAATATATTTCTCTTACTTCTCATGAAAATAATGCATGTGCTCCATCCATGAGTAACATTGATGCACGTGATATTCCAATTTCAAATGATACTTTATTGTATATTAGAAAATAATTAAATTCTTCTCTTACACCTCTCCCTAGTTTCACTAAAAGTGATAATGAGTATGATATTGAACATGTAAACAAATATGAAAGTGAGAGTGATTATGAACAATATTCCAATGATGACAATGCATGGAATAATTATGATTATTATGCACATAGTGAAGAATAATATGCATGTCACATTTATAAAACTTCACTTACTCCTCTCAACCATAATGCACTTTCAAATGTTGATTCTACTTTTATGCATGATTCTATTTGAAATAATGCACATGTTCATGCTAATAACACATCTTCTACTCAATTAGAACGTGACACACTAAAATATAAAAATACCAATGAATCTCCTAAGCCACCCTTCACTATAGTAGAACCTAATTCTCACTCTTCAATTAAAGAGAATGGTATCCCACATCCCTTTAGTAAAATCCAAGTTACCATTACCCCCAAGGTTCAAGTGAGCACACCCCCTCTTTATGATCCAATTGCCAAATGTAGTGTTCTCACAGTTAAAATTAACAATCAAATTCAATTATTAAATGAACCACTTCAAGATACTAATGTACCATCCCAAGAGATTATCTATTTAATACATGCAGTTAGTGAATTAAAATACCAAGTAAATCTCCTTACCTTGGAAACTAAGGTCTATAAGTCTTGGATGGATACTAATGATATACATGGTAACCCTCTTCTAAAGACATTTATAAAAGATTCACTATCTAATCATTTATAGATACCATCATTTCTTCACTTTGATGGAACTAGAGATCCATTCATACACCTTCAGGCCTTTCAAAAGGCTTTGCCATCTCATGCGAGTCCTTTGATTCTACTCAAGTTATTCCAGCAGACATTAGTGGGGGAAGCACATAATCAGTTCTTTCATCTACTCCTTTTTGGCTCCTTTCACACATATGATGACTTAGAGGAGGAATTTATCAGACATTGCATAGCAAACATGGGCCCTCATGTCACATATGAGAAACTTGCAACTTTACATCAGAATACTTTAGAGCCAATTAGTGATTATATCTTATGATTAAAGAATCACATGTTAAGATTGATATACAAACCATTAGATTTAGAGATTCAATATATATTTATTAAGGGGATTTTCCAACCTCTCCTCAAGCATCTACTATATCAGATAGAGTCTTCTTTTAGGCACTTATGTTATACAGTTCTAGCTTTGGAAAAGAAATTATGATTGATTGAGGCTAATTTAGTTGATCAAATTACATTATATTTCATAGTAGTATCTATATCTATATATCCTAGAATACATCATCCACCATGTCTTAAATAAGATTAAAGACTACAACTAGAAAAGAAACTACTTAAGAATAGAGAGCTAGTCCCCATAGTATACCTACAATATGCACTATAGAGAACAACATTAAATAACCACTACAATTTGATTTAGAGTAGGATATCCCATGTGTTATATTATAAACACTATTAGATAAGACGTTAATCACATTTCCTTCTAATAGATGAGATCCACATCTCTTACAAAAATAGCCTCATCAGCCCTTTTAAAACTATCATCATATCCATGGACATAGAGATAATGATTTTTATGAACTCAGAGATTGCATTAATAGATGTGTTGATAATGGCATCATAAAATTCACATAGGGGGAACCAAGATCTACTCCATCGTAGAACCATAAACCTCATTCATCCATGACTAATTCATCCTAAGACATTCCCTCATATAAATCATCGATCACTCATCATGAGAGTAATGTAGGTTCTACGATAGAGCCTCATAGGAGATATCTTATTCCACCTATTTAGAAGGTTTGGAAACTAGTACAATGAGAGTAGCGTACATATATAATTTTATTCCAAGGAATACATAATGAAATTCCATACACATATCCAACATAGTCATAAGCACCACAATAGAGTACTACTCATAAGAAATATTCACTACAACTAGATTATTTGGGCCCTATCTCACATAAAAATCCACTATAGCTAAGATTAAATGAACCCATATCATGGAGTATTTCTCATGATAAATATTCACTATGGCCATAATTTTTAGGTCCTATCTCACATAACAATCCACTATGGTTGATATTAAATGAGCTTGCATCATAAGTTTCAATTTTATTTCAATCTATGGCTCAGTCATACACATCAAAATAGTGGCTATAAGTTATATGATTATGGATAGATGATCTTCCTTCATCACACATAGTTACCATTTCACATCTAATCAAGTTACATTTTATAGATTCTCCATGCATAGCTATATTTAGTACACAGTAGTTAGTATCAGACATAGAGCATATTCCTACATAGCATGGGTAGTATGGGTACTTATTGAGTTGGAAAACAAGGTTTAGATAGTGATATATCATAGAGTGATATGACACATAGTCATACTAGTTTTAGTTCATAAGCTTCACTTAATAGGGAAATGATGGAGCCAAAGGTCTAACTAGCCTTTATATTTTTGATCCACTCTCAAGGAAGTAATATGCATAGTGTGCTATCTTACATCCCCACCTACAAACAAATAACATCCCTTATTCCCACTAACTACCCATAGCTAAAAACATCTTGTCAAAATATAGATCTTACCAAATCCTATTTTACCAACATTAAATCAACTCAACCTATCCAAACAATTTACCATTCTTAAACTAGGTCAATTTATCCTAATAATTTCCCAATTACAAAATCAACAAATTTTTTGCTCACATATAATTACAAACCAAATATAATTCTATACTTACAAATTGAAACACAAACCTATCATCACACTTATCAAAATAATCAAATCACATATCCCATGTACCATTTTACCAAACATATGTAGCCTCAACATCAATACCAAATCAACTACTTCTAAAAACAACCATTTATAATGAGTATAACAATATATTTAAAATCCCATAACACAATACACATGAGTCAAAATTGAAACAAAATCCATATATATATGTATATATATATAATCAAGTTTTCAAATACATATACACCATATGAGATATAATCAATCATGAATGGGTGTCATGCCCTCACTCTCAATCTCACTCTCTCCTCCAGTACTAGTCCTATAGTCTAACCTAGCACTCGATGACTCCACACCTCCTCAAGCTCTTAAATGCCTCTTACAACAACTATCTCACTCTAGTAACTGACCATGATTATTTGAATAACTATGTATCATCTATAATCTATGTACTCATAAATCCATAATTAGGTGGAGGCATCCTATGCCTATCTAGCTCAATCCTCAGCTCATCTCTATCTCTCTTACTACTCTAATATATGAATCTATAACTATAAAATCCCTATCAAAAAAATGAGCATAAATGCTAGCTATAATTGTCACTTACTCTTTCAAACCCTCCTCCATTACATCATTAAAAACATTCTATGTCAGCTCTTAAAGTGTCAACTCAATGATGGTCTCCCAAAATCCATCATCTCCACCTCCTCCCCTAGTAGGTACTTCATCCTGAGCGCCTCCCACTCCACCTATACACAAAAGTACAAATAATATGTTAGACATAAATTTACAAAATAAGCTAAAACAATCAAAAACTTGTATATAATTCAAATGTTAATCAATGCTTACCTCCCATCATCTAGATCATCACAAGATCCTCATACTCAAGGGAATCCCTTCCACCAATAGGATATAATAGAGACCATAAATTCCTCAATCACCATGTGGTATATGCCTTTATGCATCCAACATCATCTACATCAAGAATATCTATATGTTCATATCACACATCCAAAGGTAATGGTCCTAACTTAGCCTCAATAGGTCTCCCATGAGCTCTTACCCTCATTGGTACCTGTGCACTCCTCACCCACACCCATTCTATAAATGGCACATTATGTGGTACCCCAAACTATCTAGTCACTTACAAATACTAAAAGTGCTCATACATTCTAACCCAGTAGTCATGTAGCCAACAACTGACCCTCATATAATAAAACTACACTCCATCCTCAAGCCACCCAGGGAATCCTCTATAGGGTGTCCATATGATATCTTGAGAAAATAATGTATCTTAAAGTCATCTATAGTGATCTATCCTAGGAGATGGGATAACCAACATACTCATCCACCACTCTCTAAATGGATGTGGAGGTCCCCACTCTCCCTTAGTAATCCTATTAGTCACATAATGACTATGTTCTCATAACCCTAATAATGTAGTAAAGTAGTTACACTCATACCACCATTGAATTCCTCCTAAGTGAACTAGTAAAGGTCCCTATATAAGTGGGCAAGCATAGTCTACCCCATTGGAACATAGTACTATACACCTCTACACTATGCATGATCCTATGCATCTTATATGCAATCAATAACCCACTCCCATCCATAGTAATAAATGAAGCCAATAGCATGGCCAACCACTTCCACAAACATGGAGTACTTGAATACATAATAACTAATAATACATCTCTATCATTGCCTCTCTTATGTATTCTTGAGGGCACACTAGTAAAATATAAAGAAGCATGATCAATAACATTTGTGACTATGTCATCCTATAATATAACATGCCATCCACTAATCGACAAATACCAAATATGGTAAACATCCGCTAGAAGAATAGTAATCTCCCTTATTAGAAGCCAAAAATTGATTGTGCCTAAATTTCATCTCTCACATAAGGTGGTAATCAGATACCTATCCCACTATATAGTGCCTAGGTCACACACATGACCCAACCTCATCTTGGCCATCACAACCCTCTCATTAGCTGATAAAGGTAATAATCTTAGTGTCTCCATCACCTATCCTCTATATAACTTCCTCATACATACATCACCCTAAAAAAATACCAAAAAAACATATACATCAGTTCACCATGCCAAATCAATATCCAAACAAAAGCATAGCAACTAAACCAAGCAACAGCCCCAAAAATCTAACCTCTAAGATAACAACACTAGGTATAAGACAAAAACAATGGAAAAGAGCACTGTAAGCTAGACAATAGTGTTAAACAATAGATAGTAGCACTAGAGGATGAACATGAGTGTTTTAACTAGTCAAAAATTTCCTAAGACTCTTAAAATAGCTCAAACATCTAAAATACGCTTCCAAGTAGGAAAAAATCACATATTTTAGCTACTTACTAGGGTAACCTCCCCACCAACCTCAATTTGGGCTGCCAACTACTCAAATCAAGCTGCGATAAGTGCTCATCTCTTTGATATATCTCCTACTTTAGAGATCAAAATATCAAACTACTCAGTGCAAAAATGAATCAAGAATCAATCCAACTTTCCTATTTCAAAAAACTTTTTCATCTAAACCAAACTATCATTTTTCCTATAACTTCAACCCCATATCTCTATTTTATAAACCATTTTGTTCCATGGAATCATAACAATGATACCTTCAACATCACATGAGCCTTGATCTCTTACTACATCATCTACCTACTATGGCACACACATCTCTATACCTATTTTATACTTAGACATTCAACTTGGTCCTAACCAATTAGAGACTCACTCAACTATCAAAAAATTTAGTCTAATCAATCAAATGACTTCTCAGACAATTCCTATACCAACTTTGCTTCCATCATTATGCCACTAGTCATCACTTTTATCTCAACCTCATCTATCAAAGATCTCATCCCTCTCCCTAAAATGTGGGCATCATTCATACTATTCCTATTCCTACACCTATCTAGCATGCCTATCTATTCTCATAGATGGATACATTATGGTTCTTACACCTCCAACAATCAAATTATTAGATTTACTTAGATAGGTCAAAATATAAAGTGAGTCAGACTACATGGGTCACTCAACATGGTTTTTACACCTCTAGTAGTCAAATTATCAAATTTAACTCAAATAAATTGAAATATATAATGATTCAGACTACATGGGTACTCATCATGGTTTTTACACCTCTAACACTTAGATTATTAGATTTAGGTCATATTTGTCAAGATATACATTGATTCAAATTACATGGGTCACTTAACATTACTCAAGATATTCAAAAGGACATACCTTCAATTTATAGATACATAGATTAGTTAGATACAATGGTTCAACTTATATGGATTCATAATGACATTGATATAGATTCATACCATACACTAGATTTGGGGGTATGTACATTACTACACACCTCACACATACATCTTCACACAACATGACATAGCTATAGGCCTAGATAGTAGATTATAGGCATAGTATAGAGCATAATGTTTCGATCTCCAATTTTACACATGGGGAATGGCATGATATGTCATTTCACTTGTGGTTATATATATTTCCAAACTATCCATATACATCACTCACATATTAGATTTAGGGGCATGGCACAGATGTTCATGTTCTTCACCATCCAAGATTATATAGATTGAAATGGTAAAACATGCCATTCTCTTCTTGCACATTTACCAAAATTACAAATTATACCTAGTTGTACCTAGGTTAGACCTTGTTATAATCTATAATGATTGGTCCATAGTATTACCTAGACCGAGAATACACAAGTTTGTGTAAGATAGAGCAGACATTAGTTTTGGGCCTCCAAGCATTTCTCAATTCTAGTTTAGATATTTAGAGTGGGGGAATGACATGTTTTTATCTTCATATCATAAAAATTCTATACATAGATTCCAAATTTCATGAATTTATGTGGGACAGAGGGTAGACATTAGTTTTGGGCCTCTGAGTATTTTTCATTTCTAGTAGCATAGGGGATAAGCGTTGCCCTCCTCCATGATATATAGATTTCACTTCTAGGTTTAGTACAAGGTGTATCAATTTCATTGATTCCTTTTTTTTAGGTACTATTTGGCTCTCCATCTACTTCCCTGGCTAGGAAGTGAGTTGGACCCTTTTTTAGAGCACTTATCTTCATGTAAGTAGGTTTAGGTATGATTTTTATTTATTTATTTACTCTAGTAATTCATTTAATTGCATCATTAAAATAAAAGGGGGGAAATTTATACATAATAAATTGGTCAAGAAACCATACATATCATGTCTTTTCATAGTCTTTTCATAGGAGATGTTGACTAGAGAATATGAGCCTTGTTCACATTAGTCAAGTCTTTGTTTTACTTATATTGGTCTTGTTTATTACTTTTTTCACATCTTTGTTATCTCATTAAACTAACCTATACTTCTAATAACCCCTAAACTTGGTATATGTTAGTCCTAACCTATTTTTATGAATCCTAAATAATAAAATTCTATAGGACTACAGTGCTCGACACTCCTATCCTTTTATGTGTTATTATCTAACGGTCATTATTTCTTACTTAATAGGTCATAAACCCTTATTATCCCCTCCCTTAAGTTTTATTTATATTTTTGATGCTAGATAATGTGAATAAATATCTAAAATTCAAAATGAAGAGTCTCTTATATAAAGGACTTCACAAGGCATTTTATATCTATCACTTACTACTTTGACACATTAGACACAATAAAAATAATTCAATAGTATAACTTATAATTTTGTATCACACATAGAATTGCATTCTTGATCAAGGAGGGGCCTAGGTGAAATTCATTCTTACATCTATCATGTGAATTGATTATTCATGTTCCTTAAGGGAGAACTACATTAGATCTGAGACCCTAGCTTGAGGGTTAATGTCGATAGTGATTAGGATAACAAGGATTCTAGATCATGCTATAATTCTTACCTTAACTTAGTTTTTTTAGCTTTTAATTTTGATGCATTTGTTATTTTCATGTGTCTAGATGAATACAGGGTTTTGGATATTGAAATAGACCTATAATGAGATATATTAACTTTTAGTCTCTAAAATTTGGTACATAAGCTCACACTAACATGGAAAACAAAACCTATAAATCTTAAATCTTTAGGATAATAATGGTAGATGTGGATTATAGTTTCATTGCCACTCTTGTCCACTTTCAGTGCTATTGTCTAATCATAGAATGAAGGCTAGATCTAGATTCCAAATAGTGTCCCAATCCTACATCAATTTCTAGCTCTTGAATAATTCATTTCAGTCTATTTTTAGATATGTTTACTTTTATTCCTCATGCAAATTATTTGATAAAAATATATTTTTTTCCATAATAAATTAGGATTTCCCCTTACTCGGACCCCTTATTATTTAGAAACTAAACACTAGTTTCCAAAAAATAATAAAACACCATCCAATTTCTAGATCTTGATGACTTAAATAGGTAAAATGGGTGTCAATTTTAGGCTCTAATTATTTATTGGAGGTTCATGTATGTTATTTAAAAATTTTGATCCATATGTCCTCTTCAATCCACTTTGGTAAATCCAATTTGTCCATGATATGTTAATGTCCTATTATTTGTAAAATTTTTGTTAACTTATATCTTGTTGAGGGTATCAGGGTCTTCACCTTTTTTTAGGTGATGGTGTAGTGAGATCTTGAAAGTGTCAAGATCACAATCACTTGGATCTTTATAGCTCCTCAATAATCATTCAATGTCTTGACTACCCAAAACTCTTGATATTATGCCATGTGGAATGATCTCAGGAAATCTCTTGATCTCTACTTAATTTGATTACTCCTAGTTTATCTAGAGGTTTGAAGTGGGATGATGCCATGTGAAATCATCCCATTCATTTGAAAGGTATACTACCTTATCTCTATGTCTTGATCATACTAATGGTCTAGTAAATCAATATCATGCCATGTGGCATGATCTTATCAACCTAGATGGTTGAGGGTTAAGACATTTATCCAAAACATTCTCGAATAATGAAGATCTAAATGGTGATAGGCAGTGGCCCCTTAGAGGGTTTGATCTTGTATAAAAAATATCATTTATATTTTAAATTAAGGATAGAGTTTAAAGTTCAAATCACCTAATTTTTAAATAAAATAACCAAGGCAAAAACCCAAAATCATACACAAAAAAGATTATAAAATTAATAATTAAAAGGACATTTTTCTAAAGACCTAATTATCATATTTAGTAGATGAAATGATTAAGTATTTAAGATCAAATAATACATAAGAACAATCAAATTTTAAGAGATTTAAGGGATGAATTGAACATATAATTGAAAGACTTAATTGAACTAGAAAAATTTAGGTCTAAATGGAAAATAACTATAGTTCTATGATGGTCTAAATGGGATAGACAACTATCAAATTAAGAACATGTGATATAGACATGGATGCTAGTGTGTGATTCAATTGGTAGAACCATGCCACATGATATCTCCTTATGCATCCATAGTTTGACTAAGCATCCAATTATATCACTTTGTCATGAGGTTGTAGTGGGATGAGATCATGAAAATTGTTAAGATCTTTCTCACCTAGGGTTTTGATGAATGTTTGAGTTCATACAAACCATCATGAGGAGTGGGGAGATGGGATCATACCATATGTCATTATCTTGAGTATATAAGAATTCAACCACTTATGGAATGTACAAAAAATGTCCTAGGGCCATGGTGAGGTAAGATTACACCATGTGGCATAATCTTGGGCACCCAAAAGGTCTAAATTCAGGGCTCATAGACCAAGAATATGTGATGAAGTGATTATCTAGGATTGTGATACCTGTTATCATCCTATGCATCTAGGAGGTTGAAGGATTTAATTAAAACTTGAAATATCATGGGGAACTAGGGATGTGGGATTGTGACACACATCATGATATTGATTAATCAAGATTTCTATGTCATGAAAATAAAAATTACTAAGGTATAAAAATCCTCAAGGAATATTGATAGACACTTGGCATATCCAAGCTTATTTTGGGACTTGTGGGAAGGTTGGTGACCATTAAAATTTATGGGAATAACATATACATTAGACTTTAAATATGAAATTAGAAATAAAATGGATAAGTATAAAATTGACTAAGTCTCAAATAAATGTTTACAAATACTTGGTCATTTAACCAATCCTAAAACTAATTAGTCTCATTATATGAAGAATGACTCAGTAAAGGAACAAAATTGCATGGGTGCCTAGTCATTTTAAATCACAATAAAGTAGAAATGGATCAAATTGCTTAGGAAAATAAGAAAAAACTCTAAAATAGTTAGGTAATTCATATAAATCTAAGGTGAAATGGTTTGTAGATGATAACTTTACTGTAGTTCAAAAATGTGATCCAGAGCAAACCAAGACTTATCAATTTTGTGATAAATTATGATATTCATATCAATATAGGCCTGATTTCCTATATAAATCTTATTTTGAAAACACTTATATACAAAATGCATGAAATGGAAATTTTAAGTTTAGATCTAGTTCAATGAGTAAATACAATACAATATTAAAGCTACAAGTTGTCAAGGACCCTTTTCAATCAGACAATGAATAAAAAGAGACATATGCTTAATTAGACCAGAATATAAGATTGAAAAGAAAAAAGACATTCCATGGTTTCAATGATGAAATTAAGTTATGTTGTTCAAGCAACAAGAAATGGTGACTCTATTGGAAAATACTCCTAAGCATTTTAAAATGATAAAAATAGTCAAAAAACATAATTTATAGTTTAAATAGTGCATGGAACATAAAAAAATATAATAAAATGATAAGGTGAAAGTAATTAAGTGACCAAATCCAATATCCACATTGACTAGTGTGTGAAAAATAAGTTTATTTAATATTTTACAACACCTTAAAGGATTAATTACTATGGTTCCAACCATTAGTCTAGTGATTTCTATCTTGAAGACATTTTAATAAACATTACTCCATTTCCATATATCCATCTATAGACCCAATAAAGTTACCTCTAATCCCAATCTATGCCTTACTCTATTTATATCTAGGTGTTCATGGTCATAGTATACATTACCTGAATCACTCAGGACTGAGTTTTTCTAAAATTGATATTTTTATCTCCTCTTTTTTATGTCTCAGTTCAAGGTTGGGGACCACTATGGAAAACAAAATGTAGAAATATAGATGTTAGACCTTAGGTATTTACCACATTAGGTTCACCCAATCATATTTAGAAACCTTATAAGATGTGAATTTTGTGATTGGTTCAAGAGGATACCTTTATTAACCACCTAGTTTTACCAAAACTTACCTAAATAAGAATAAGCATAGGACACATACAATATTCTTAGCCTTCAATACTAACCCAATGATAGGATCCAAGGAAAAAATTAACTCAAGAATCAAATTCACACAAAATATCACTTATGTTACCTACTTATATGATTTTTATTGCATCATTTTTTATTGACTAATGTGGAACCATAAGACAAAATTGTTGGGAATATACCTAACAAGTAAAATAGAAATATAAAATAAGAAACAAATTAAAACAAAAGAAAAATATAGAAATTCAAACTAATCAAGAAATGGAAAGTAAGGAAACAAAAATAAAATATTTACAGGATCATTCCATTCTATTTCAAACATGGAAGTAAGGGTTGAGGAGATGCCTTTTGACAAGAAACAAGATCTCCTCACTAGTTAGAAACATCAAACAAAGCATAGTAATGTTTAATAGTTTGAGAAGGTTGTTATGAATCCTACCAAGGTAAGACATGTACTTACATTTATGTTGAAAAAATATATCCCAAAGAACCTTATTAACAATGATTTTATACAAGTTAATTATATTTATGTTGTGAAACTCAGACATGTACTTACATTCCATTAACATAAAGCACCTAGGCTAGAGTTTAAGAATAGTGGTAGGGATAAGGGTGACAGTAAATACATAGTAGAGTAACTTGAATACCCAACTTGGTAGAGATGTTTTCTTTGTGATAGCCTAGTGGAAAATACATTTTTTGTTGTTATGCAAGTAACATAGATATTTTATTATTGTCCATATTTTCTATCTCATCATTTAGAATATGTGGAATTGGTTCTTCCCAAGTCAAAGACCTTCTATTTCTATCGTCAGTGGTTGAAGTATGTGGAGAGATGTATTAGATCGAGTCATTATTAACTTCAACTCTCATTGGATTCACTCCATTTAGTCCATTATTCTCATGGTTGGTCATGTCATTATTGATTGTATCTACTATTAAGAGAATCTCATAAATATTACATTTTCATTGTATAATTTTCTTCAAAGATTCCAAGTCTTTAGATGTTTGGAAAACTAATTGAATCTATTTCACTTCATCCATCTCTAGTGAAGATATGGAGGTCAATTTGTTACCATCAAGTTGTTGATATTATGAAGCTAAGCTTACAAATGTAATAAAATAAACATATGATATGGGTATTTTAAATTCATAGTAGGAATATTATTCATCCATCAAATCAAACTCTTCTATTTCATCTTTAAGCTAATTTCAGGAAGCATTTGATTCTTCTTATTATGCACATAGTTATTTTATACTTCGATCTTCATAAGGGAACACACATGAAAATACTATTATTTTTTCATCATTAAAATCATATTCATCACTAATAAAGCTATCGATGAGCTATCCATGGAATTTCTATAGGGTATATATTTATAAACAACTAAGATAAGGCCAAAGGTAAGTTTGAAGGTAGGCAATGTGATCAAAATCAATCATAAAAAATAGATAGTATCTTGTTTAGGCCTCCTTGTTTTATGAAGTTATTGACATGTTGTTTAGACATAGAATAGGTTATGGAAAATATAACCACAAGAATAAAACCAATCTTAAATCTAAATAAATACTCTAGATCAAGTTATGCTTCTAGTATTAATATATTGGTCATCCATTTAGCACAAGACACCAACTTTAGGAGGAAAATATGATAGGAAAGGTTCAAAAATTGATGATTCACCCTCTTACCTTATGCCTCTATTTAAGGAATAAATATAAGAAATAAATTCCCCAATGTATTTATCTACTAGGTCATGGTCAACTAGATACTACCACTAGTTGATGCAAGTTATTCCATATAAAGGGCATGTTTAGAGTACACTCTAAGACTTATGGAATAAATTTGGTCTTTATTATTTTTAGAAGAATACAATTTTTCATATTTATCACTAATTTTGCTATTGTTTGGCACTTGTCTTTAGTCTAATAGTTTCAATAATGCATAAAAGAAGGCAAGTGAAATAATTAACATGTAATCTAGATGAAGTTTGAAAAAGTAACTGTAATTAAGATTGTTTTAAGATAATATAATAGAGATGTAGAAAATATAAAAAGAGAGGGTATGGAGAAAGGAAAAATGATCTCACTTTATAATGAGGATATTTATGGTTCTATTATATAGAAAAATCTATTGAAAACTAGTCTTTATTAGACCAATAGATCATAAAAAGAAATAAAAGATGGTCTAGAAGTTTGAGTACCAAGTAGGTATGTAGAAGAGAGAAGAAAAGTCACCATAGACATGTGAATATAATTAATATCATTCAAAAATATTTCATATAAAATATGATTCATATAAAATGAATCTAAGATTAATCATTATTTAGACACCAAAATTACGTTACACAAGTGTATAATGTGTTGTGTCAAAACCCCCCTAGACCCCATTTGTAACAATTCTTCCTAACCCATGAATTTACCTCAAATAATTAATTAATTAATTAATATTGATTGAATATTCCCTATGCCACCTTGCCTAGCTACCTTACCCCATGACCAATTCTGCACCTGTGAGTCACCACTAGACTTGGTCTCCCACAAATAACTAATTCTTACCCTATAAACCAATTACCTTATACCAAATCTTGCATATTGAACATTTATTAATGGGTTTCACACTTGGCATGGAGAAATGGAAGAAAGGAGCCAAAAATAGCGCTTTTGACCTATTCTAATGCCACCAACATTAGTCAACCTGAGACCGATGTTGGTGGGATCACTGGCGTCAATTAATTAAGAAATGTTTTAAACCCATTTTAGACCCCCCAAAAATATTATCTCTCTCAATAATAAAGTCACTTAAGAGATTAAAATCACTCTTAACAAGGTCTTAGTAATTATCCACTATAACTAGGCTCATAGCTTCTTTGTACCAGTCAAATCTTGAACTAGAATTGATCCATTATGTAAAGAGCTTGAAATATGGTGAATAGGTGGTACACACTCATCTTTGTTTGATTAATAACCTTAACAAATCTTGATCAAGATTATTTATTTAGGTACTTATATCATTTAAGCATCCCTATATTCTATGAATTCTAATTATTTTATTAGCATTTACACAAGTCCCATCCATCCCTGAGGAGGAGTTGCAAAACTCCTTCATCTCCATACCTATAACTTAACCAAACCAAACTCCTCACCTAGACTTCTTACCATCTCTCTAACCCCTCATATGACTCTTTTCTAACCCCATTAACCTATCAAATATCCTTCCCTACACTTAGGAAAGCCTTCTATGAAATTTTAACTCCATTTCCCCTATCGACATCGATTATACTATTGACATTAGTAACATTACCACTATCGACATTAGTTACCCTACTAATGTCAGTGACTTCCCTTTTACCCAAATCACTCTGAACTAGCCTGAATAACCCTCTAATAAACCAAAATTGTATTTTTCCTACTCTATGATACTAACTGCTACACATAGGTTATAGAAAAGGTACATGCAACTCTCTCTCTCTCTCTCTCTCTCTCTCTCTCTCTCTCTCTCTCTACTTTACTTTGTCATTTCATTTTTAACTCTTTGTATTAAATAGTGGACTATCATCCCCCAAGAAGTTTGTCACTTCTTGGAACAATCAAGTTATTTAGTTGCCCACTCACCAACCTACTAACAAATATTTTTTGGTAGTGTGTTCTTACTTTCAGGTGGTCATACGTAGCTAAAGATGAGTTCTTGACATTATCTAGATATGGTGTGTACCAATCTAGGTACATATAATCACTAATCCCCAACCTTTCTTTCTCTATTTCTCACTTCTTGAATTTAATCAAAAATAATTGAAACATTTTTGGCATGCCCGGTGAGACCCCTAGAGTTTTTCTTAGGTTCATTGTATGCTTTTTAAGCATTCATTTAAGTGCACATTAGTGAATTTTTCATCTCTTGCACTTTTTCTCTCCTCTTATTGCTTAGAAAAAAGGAAAAAATAAATAAAAATGTATTTTTCTTAATTTTATTGTTTTAGAAGTAGTAAATTGAGCTCTTCTCTCTCTCTGTCATTCTTTTTGCTTCACAAAATAAAATCAATATAATTTGCAAGTTAAAAAGAATTTTTTTCTTCTGCATACATAGATAAGATAGTGAAAATCATCCTCTTTTCTTATTCCTCTTTATTTTAATCTAAATTAATACAATTTCAAATTGGGTTTAAAACATACTACATTCCATTCTCTATCTATTACATAATTAACACATCTAGTTAATTAAAGCATTATGAATGAATATTAGGTCATAAATGTTACACATCTAAACCAAAAACACAAAATAATCACTTCAACATACCTAAGACAAGACCCATTAGGATTTGATCACCTGGTGGATCACCTTACCCTACCTAGTTATTCTACTTGGATGTCACTACCAAGGGAAGTGCCCACTCTATTCTCTAGCAGAGTATAAACTCTAGGCAAATGGTATATTTTGGCTAGGTGACTTGGCTTGGATTCAAGGTCGTGAAGTGGGGAGAGCAAGCTCCTGGCATAGGCTACATACCTATTCTAATATAGATACTTTTTAAAAACCAAAATTTACCTGAAACCATCCTTAGACTAATTTTTACTACCTACAATAGCTAATTTTTCTTCTCATTCTCTGCTTAAGGCATAAGCTAACATTACTAAAATTAATCTCTAGTAGTTAATATTAGTGGTTTCATGCTATTTTCCATTTTTTGTATTTTTGAGTCTGTGAGGATGCTTCTTTTCTGATTCATGAGATCAAACCAAATTTGACAAATACAAAAGTTGAATAATATCTATAAATTGAACTTCTTGAGTGTTTATCACTCTCATACAAATTATCTAAGACCTTTCAAACACCTAGATTTCACTCTCTGAATCCTAGAAACTCATTCTTGGCACTTTATAGACTTCCATAGTGACTAACATTGGCTATATATAATTGGCATCGGTAGCTACCCCAATTGACATTGGTCATAAAAGATTGATGTTGGTGACTATGTAAATTTTTAAATTTATAGTATACCTTAAATAGAAACATCACACAACCTTTTAAACTTTCTCTAAACCTCATTTATCTTCAACTTGACCTTAACACAGTGTATTCAGACTATTAGTGTATTGATTTACATGGTTTTGACATGAAGCCAAAAAAATATACTTTCTAATTACACAAGCCATCAACCGCTTCCACCTTCCCCTTCTATTTCTAAATCCACAATAGAATACGATATGGAAATAATTCCCAACCCCAATCAAAATCCCATTGTAGTTATAGGTGATCAATATTTCACTTGATTTCTTGATTGTAATGTAACTACCCTCCAAAATTACCTTGACATAATCCAAAATTTAACCTCTTTAGGTGACCCACTCCTTATAATGCCAACCTCATTGATGGTATCAAATCTAGTTTCATCTGGACCTTCCATGGTTACCCAAACCATCACATCAACCAATAACTCAATTGTGCATGATGTTCTAAGTACAACATCAACTACCATTTAATGCAACCTCTACCCTATCATAACTTACTTACCTTCATAAGTGCAAGGGGTGTAATCTATTTCAACCCCATTTTAGAACTTGTTGGTAACTATCCCATCAACTCTTGCACCTGTTAACACCTGAATCACAACTAACCCCTCACCAAGTGTAAATATGCCTTCCATTTAATCCATAACCACAAATCAAAGCATTTCCCTTACTTTAGTTTGGCAAGACCCATTTATTTCTATGCCTCAACCTATGTCTCACTATCCTTATGTTGTGTCAACACAACCACAACAAGTAGTGTCATATACGCCTTCAACTTCTTATTATCTTCCTTACAATGTAGGAGGTGTTTCTCAAATAAATCCTCCTCCTGACCTCATAAAAATGCTCATGGATAAAATGAGAAACCTTAAGAAATCTATATCTAGATTGAAGAATATTCTATCTTACAATCAGATCTACAATGAACACATTCACCCCTCTTTACCAATTCATCCATACCCAAACCTATGAGAACTCCTAAAATTTGCCCTTTTCTAGAGCAAATAGGACCCACAACAACACTTGTGAGCATTCAAACATTCTTGTTATTTGATAGGACATGATGATGTGTTATTACTTCACACATTCCCCATGTCTCTTTTAGGAGCTACTTTAGATTGGTACAGTTCCATCATGTGCCATTCACTATTCTCCTTCACTCAACTTACACAACTTTTCCTTGATCACTTCTCCATTAATATCTCTAAAAAGGTTTCCATAATAAACTTTTATTCTATTCAACAATTTGATGATGAAGCTATTGTTGATTTTTTTTCTCATTGGAGAAGTCTCATAAACAAACTCTCCTTCTCCATGCTTTAATTTGAGCTCATTGATCTCTTATCTAGAGCATGTGAAAAACATATTTCATCCACACTCTGGGTGAAAACATTTCACACATTCGATGAAGCTTTCACAATGGTGTGAAAACTTGAATTTCAAGCCATATATGAGGATAGGATCAAATTTCATAGTATAAATTATAATTCTAAAGCAAATAATCCTTCTTCATCTATAAATTCCCATCCAAATAAAATATCTAAAGGGTCTGCAAATGTTGTAGTTGTGAAATCCACTTCTTTTATAAGCATGATTCGACACTCAAAATAATCAAACCCAATCAACCCAACAAAGATATTTCAACAATGGTATGAGCAATGATAGTATACTCCTATTGGGGAGTCATACGCCTCTATTTTAGAAAATCTACTCAACCAAGGAGTTATCAACCCTCCTATCATCAAACCTCTAATCCAATTTGATCCTTCTCAACCCATCTAACATGGTCAAAAGAGGATGAGTTTTTCAACTATCATCATGCCAAAAGCCACAACATAAATGATTGAAAAAATCTTAAAAATATTGTCCAAAATATGCTAGATAAGGGTGATCTTATTTTAGATAATCCAAATTCTCCCACAAACTATAATATGTACATATTCAAACAACCCTTCCCTAATCATTAACCCAACCAAAACATATTCCACACTACTCCTCAAACTTCTTCAGATCATAAGATTCATATAGTCAATGTGATATTTCCCTTAACCCAACCATTGCCACAATAGGAGGTGTTTATTTTACCTACTCCTACCCCACAAATGGTAGAATTTTGTTTGACTCCATGTCCTCTTTAGGTATAATAACCTATTTCTCCTCTTCCACTTCCACATGAGGAAGATCAACCTTTACCACTCCCATTACCCCATGAGGAGTCACCAATTACCTTTGAACTTACCTCACCTACACTTTCACAAAATAGAGATCATGCTTCCACTACCCCTCAAAAAAATAGTGAGAGAAATACTTTGTTACTCCCTCTTCAACCCATAGAAGAAAGTGACTCTCCACTCCTCTTTCACAAATAAATAAGTTAGATTTCTGCACTTTAACATTTGATGAAGTAATCATTGAACCACACTCAAACCAACCCATCTTTTCATTCCTCTTACCCATGGAGGATCTTACCTTGCCTATTCCTCATACATATGTTGAAGGAACAATCATACCATTTCTTTATCCCCTTGAGGATCCCTCATCTCCTTATTCTCTGCCTACTATAGAGGAACATACTTCTTCATCTATTACTAAAGAAAATGACCTTATTTTGAATCTTTCCTATCTTTGGATGGAAATATCAAAGGTAAATAAATCTCCTCTCTCTCAATCATCTGAAGACAAAATGTTTGAACCCACACCAATGACATCTAAACCATTTTCATGTTTAGTGGAAAATATTGAATTCCTTTATTCTAAGAAATTAGATCAAGCAACATTTTGGGATCACCTTAAAATTCCCTATCCAACACAAAGAGTATATCCCTTTACTGATAACCCTCTCACAATCATTTATCCTAAGGTTTTTGATAAGGTGCGTATTGCTTCACCTAAGCTTTTAGAAGCCTCCACTTCTACTACAAAGCCCTTGACCTCACATGTGTTTTCCACATTTGAAATAGATAAGATCTTTAGGCAAATGACCAATTTCTAATCTAGTTCATTTTCATATGAAGTTATATTAAACCCATCAAAAATAAGGGGGTGTCTCTCTCCCTAATACAAAGAAGAAAGGTAAAACCCCAAAACCTTGCCAATTTACCCTTCTTCCACCTTCAACCTTACCATCCATTTTGGGTCCACATCCCTCTACCTTGGTGGGAGTGTCACCAACCCATGTAAAACATAAAGTGACATTACCTCCTTTATTTCCATTACCACTTAACAAACCTTCAACATCTATCACCCTCTTACCCAAACTTGAAAATATGGAAGTGAAATATGTGGGTTCAGCACCACCTAAAAGGGTGTCACACAAGACTACGCCCATCACCACCAAACACAAAAAGGTGTCCACTCCACCTATGAAAATGAGTGTTGACCCATTTCAAGGCTCCCAAGTATTCTATCTATGCTAATTATTGTAAGCATCAATAAAAACTCTTCCCCCCATCAAAACGTTTAATCCTCTTGGACCAAAACCATTATGGTTCAACTATTCAAAAGTTTGTTTATATCATCATTCTCTAGGACATGATACTAAGAGTTGTAAATCTCTCACAACAATAATTCATTACCATTTATATGTTGATGCTCTCTTGGGTGTTAAATCAATTGAAACTTCTAAAATTCAACTCTCAACATCTATAATGCCTCAAGAAAACCCCTTTCACATTAAACTCAAAGATGTTATTGTACCTTCTCTATCACCTCCTTCACTTGTATTTTAGATTAACATGATCAATGTGACTACACAATCACAAAATCAAAAAGACAAAGGAAAGGAAAAGGTCTCAACTCCTTGGGTTCACCCCTTTACAAAGGACATCCCCTCTTTAAATCCCAAGATTTCTATCTTGGGTGTCCCACAACAGTCAGCATCGAGAGTTATCCAAAACTTTATGGTGAAGCAACTTCACCAATCCCTGGTGAAGATGTCTCTATATGAGTCAATTCAAAACTCATCCAAACATTGATAGGTTCTCATTAGTGCCTTATAAGTGGTTGAATTTCAACCTAAAGACCCTTTGCAACCTTTGTCAATTATCTCAACACCATTTCTATGATCTCATTTAGTGATTCAAAGATCCCCTCTCAGCATCCTAAAGATCAAGATTCTACCCTCTTTATCACTACCTACATTGATCAAACTCATGTCAAGAGAGTTATGATCTATGGGGAAGCCAAAATAAACATCATTTCAACCCACACTTATAATAATTATCACTCCCTGACAATTGTTTGTCACAAATGGATGCAGTGTTATGTTCTTTTAATGAATCTACTACTAAAACTATTGGCACCATAGTCTTGCACATTTGTGTGGGTCCTCCTACCATTCTTAGGTTATTTTATGTTTTATAGGGTGAATTTCAATACAAAATACTTCTTAGGTGACCATGGATATGTGTTATGGCATGTGTACCTTCCACATTGCACTATTGTGTTAAGTTTGAATACAATGGTCAAGTTCATGTCATTCCCACTGACCCACCTCCATTTAAGTCATGTAACATGACCTATAGCCCAAATTATGTTCTTATTCCATTTAACACATCATCACCTCAACAACTCACTTCCTCTCCTAACCTCTCCCATAATCCATGGTGTGCATTTGTAAATCATGTTACATGTTAGACTATGCTAGGGGGACTTCTCTACAAATGAGGTTTCGATGGTCTCCTCCTTTGATGTCTCACTAGTAAATAGATTCCCTTTGCTATTAATGAGGTTCATGGTGGGATTTGTAGTGGTCATTTTAATGTTCATGTAATTTCCAAATGTCTCCTTTGCCTTGGCTATTATTGGCCAACACTCTCTTGTGATTATACTAATTATGTTAGACGTTGTCTCAAATGTCAACAACACGCCAACCTATTTCACATTCCTAGTCATACCTTATAAGTAGCTAAGAACTTTTTTCCATTCTTTCAATGGGGTTTAGACTTAATTGGTGAGAGTAACCCCTATTCCTCTCTTCATCACTGATCAGTCATAACAACAATAGAATACTTCACTAAGTGGGTTGAGGCCATTCCTCTCATATCCACTAAGGCTGATAAAATCATTGAATTTATCAACCATCATATCATATGCTATTTTGGTGTACCTTACAAAATCATAACTGATAATGGTAAGTCTTTCAAAAATAAGACTATCCAACAACTTTGTGATGCCTTTGGTATCAAACTCAGCTTCTCTTCACCCTATTTCCCACAAGCCAATGGGCAAGCTGAAGCCTCTAATAAAAATTTGACCAAAATACTTATGAAAGTGGTTAATTCTACTAGCAAGGATTTTCACATTCATATCTTGTATGCTTTATGCGCTTACTATACTAGCATTCAAACTTCTATAAGAGCTACACCTTTTTCCTTGGTCTATGGGATGGAAGCTATTTTCCCCCTTGAAATCCAAATTCCTTCTTGTAGGATTTCACTACAAGACATTCTAAATAATGATGAATTTTACCAATAATGTTTGGCTCAACTTGAGCTTCTTGATGAATGCCATCTCATAGCCCTTAACCCTCTCCACATCTACCAAGAGCATATTGAACATGACTATGACAAAAACCTTAAAGATCATGATTTCAATATTAGAGATCTCATCTTAAAGGAAAATCAACATGTGACTAACTTGGAAAAGAGAAAATGGGACAAGTTTTCTCCCAATTGGTTCTGACCCTACATTATAACTCATAAATATGGCTCTAGAGCTTATGACTTATCTTCTCTTGAAGGACAAATAGAACCTAAACCTATAAATACATTAAATTTATGACCATTATTTTGTTAATTAAGTGACACTTTACCTTGTGTTTAACTTAACGTTGTCCCTTGAGTAAACCCACTATATTCATATTATTTTCACTTTACCCTTATTCCTCTACACTTATTTAACCTATGAAGTGTTTTGGTTTTATCCCAAAATATGGAAAACCTATAAGCCTCTATAAACTTATCCATGACTAAAGTAACAAAAAGACTCAAAAAAGAAAAATCAAAATAAAATAATATGGGATACATTAACTACTCCAAATCATGCCTATCTCTTTAAAAATTAGACTTATCCCTTGAAGGAAAATTATTAAAAACCAACAAAATAAAAAATACTGAACCATACCCTTGAAGGATGGCTAAGTCAAAAAACCACTATCAAAGGCAAATATGATTCAAAAGCTTCCCTATTGATTAAATTCATCCAATTGTGAGCTTACCACATCAATCAACTTACATAAAAAAAGCAAAAACAAAGAAAAAAGAAAAAAACAACACAATAACTTTATCTCATGGATTTGTCTATAGTCGCTCTCAGGGAACCCACAAATGGGGCATACCATTATTACTCCAAATGTTATGCTACCTCACTACTCATATTCCATTTTACACCCTCTTTCCCTCAAAAAAACATTTTCAAGGGACTTTTATCTTACTTAACACAAGGTGATAACCACACTTTTCTAACTAACAAATGGTCAACTAATGTAATGTATAAAAAAGGTTCAAACTTTAGAGCCTATTTACATTATTATTTTGGTTTGTGTCAATAATGAGCACCTTGTCTCTTAATTTTACCTTTCACTTCACATGTTGAATTTTCTTCTATAGATACATTTTTCAATAGAATAACTCACCATCTCAACTTATAAACATAACAAGTCTCAATCCTACACCTACCACAAAACTAATGCCTAAAACCAATCATTTATAGTATATACCATCACATATATGGGACAATGCTAAAAATGCAACATGACCACCATTCTCCTAACTAAGAATAAATATGATTAATGTCATAATACCTAAAACCATCACTTATACATACACCATCACATATGGAAAATGTAGAAACCAAAAAAATATGACCAACACATTCATTTTTAGTATACACCCAATCACATATATGGAAGGTACTAAGAATGAAACTTAACCATCATTTTCCTAAAAACCAATACA
The DNA here is from genome assembly GCA_037957365.1 of Torreya grandis. Lineage (NCBI taxonomy): Eukaryota > Viridiplantae > Streptophyta > Pinopsida > Cupressales > Taxaceae > Torreya > Torreya grandis. The sequence goes on along the minus strand of JARHVA010011212.1, from coordinate 10,854 downwards.
TGGGAAATAAACCAAGACCAAACCACTCATTTTTAGTATGAAACTAGTCACATATATGGTAAATACTAAGAATGCACCTGAACCACAATTTCCTAAATACCAATACATAGGAAATAAACCATAGCCAAAACATCTATTTTTAGTATAAACCATCACATATGGAGCTTACTAAAAATATAAATTAACCAAGCATATATGATTTCACATATGGAAAGTGCTAAAAATTTATCTCATAAACACAACCATTTCATTTTATGCTTATACCATTACATATGGGAAAGATAAACATGAAAATCTCATCTACTATGCATATGACATCACATACATGGAAGTTATAGTAAACCAACATCATCATTATATCAATATCATAAACATTCATCCAAAACCATAAACATATACATGAAAATAACATTTATATCATCATCACATGAAATAAAACATCTCATCATGTGTGTGTGTGTGTGTGTGTGTGTGTGTGTGTGTGTGTGTGTGTGTGTGTGTGTGTGTGTGTGTGTGTGTGTGTGTGTGTGTGTGTGTGTGTGTGTGTGTGCGTGTGTGTGTGTGATTAATCAATATACATCATATAAAAATATCAACATCTCTCATCTCTCTCTCATATGCATCTCGTATCATCAGCTCATAAGATGGTATATATACAAAAAATGCATAAAATACAAAAATATATCTCAAAATTAGAATCAACACAGCCTCCTCAAAATTGTGGTGGATGTGATGAGGTGGTGTCACCACCACCCTCTCCCTATCTCTATCTCAATGCACTATAACCTGAGGTCTATGTGTCTAACCACTCCTACTTCCTAAACTCTACAAATCTAAGAATTTGTGGAAACTCATAGATTAACTCTCATAATAAGTAATATCATCCAGTTCAGTGTTGTATCTCATAAGAGATATAGTCTATGAAGGACCCAAGTCAATTTCCTATCCTATTACCTATACTATTTCCTATGGAGGAGGAGGAGGAGGAGGAATAACTACTAATGCCCAAGTGGCTAACCTCAATTGATCTCTCTTTACTATCAATGAGGTTACCCATCCCTGTAGACTACCCACCTGACTCTAAAGATGGCCCACCTTACCATATAACCCCAAGACCTCTACCTATGAGGAATCCTATGAAATGATTGTATCGTCTCTCTCCTACATGGCCATGTCCCTAGTATATAATGATGTATCCCTCTCTATAACTATAACATCTATGACCTACACGATTGTATCTCTCACTTGAATAGTAGCATCTCTAGCCTATAATACCACATTTATATCTTAAATCATGGCATCATTTGTCTACATATCCATATCCCTCTCCTGTATGGCCATGTCTCTGGCCTATAAAGCAACATCTCTCTCATGTACCAAACCTTGCATCTATGGAGTTGGCCTCCTAAATGGTATAACTAGGTGTATTCCTACCCAACATACTTGGTATGCCCTAGTGCATCCATCATCAACCACATCTACACCTATTGGTATCTCCTCAAAATTAGGTCCATCTATCTCTAATAGCAAAGTAATTGGTACCTTGATGTAATCACACCTATATCTAGGGAAAGTATGTGGAACATCCTACACAAGGTTGAGTTATCTCCTAACTAATGCCATGAGTATCACCTTGAGCTCCCCTACTCTCCTACCTCTAACCCATAGTATACTCTTCAAACCAATGAACTCCTCCCCCTAACCTTTGAAAATTTGATACATCAAGTAGGGGCATAAGATAATATCTCCTAGACTCAAGCTATCTAGTATCCCTCTATAGTGCATGATATCCCATACAATGCCATGAACCCATGTTTGTGCCATGGCCTCTCACCATCATCTAAATCTTACTACATTCATGGATGTTAGTCCTAATGGCCACATAATTATGATGTGCTCATATGCCCAAAAATGCATCACATGCCCAACACATAAACTGTAGCATCTATGTAGACATAAACACCATAACTCTCTATACAACTGAGCTAAGTATACAGGCCCCCATGTAAAAACTATCCTCTAGTCTATCATCTAGGCTAAGAAATTTGTTAAGGTGATCAAAAAATCTACCATCATCTATGTCTAGTAGTACATACACCATGATGTTGATCATTATCAAGATGTGAAGATGATGCTCCTCCTCACCCACCAAAAATAAAGGCTTATAAGTGAATGATGCTAAGTAATATGAAACCTCACAAACATGCTCATCAAAAAATGACACCATATAGATGTTGTGATCCTCCTTCATGCATGAAAAAAGCTACTCACCCTGTAGTGATAATATAAGGATCCTATATACATCCTCTAGTGCGACTATCATCTCACCAATTGGTAGGTAAAAGGTGTTGGTGGTATGATCCCACATCTTAATTAGCATGATAATCAAGCTGACATCTTGAGTGACTTGACAATACCACTAAACTCTAGTAAGACCAACTACAACCATGTGGTGCTACTCATCTACTAACACATCTCTCCTCATCCTAGTCAAGAGTGTTATAAAATGAACTCTTAGGGTTAACTCATTCCCTACCTATAACCACAAACACACAAAATTAATCAATAGACCTTTCTAACCACTACCTTAACCATTTTTGCTATCCCATGGGATAACTACATTAGCCTGAGGCCCTTTTGGGCTATGTAGGAATCACTCAGTAGACATGGGGTATTTTGGGGCTAGCTTAACTATCTACCCACCTAACTATCCAACCTATCCCTTTTTACCCAAGACCTTATGACCTATCTCTCTTAAACTAGGCCTTTTGACCAATCTCTCATTATTTAACTAAGATAAATCTACTCTATGCCACATAATTTGCCTATTTCCTAAGGCCTCATGGCTTATTACTTCTTTTTTCTCCCCATTTTTACCCTTTTTAATTTAACAAATCCACTGATGTTAGTCACTTATCAATTGACATTAGTGCTTAGACAACTGATGTAAGTGTATAACATGTTGATACTAGTTCCTTTGCCATCGATATTAGTAGGAAGACCTTAATCAACATCGGTGAACTACCACTAACATCAATGATTAGTTCAGCTCTAGGACTAAACCCCACCCATTACCCATTTCCAATTTTAACCTTAAACTACCCTAAATCCCACCCAAACAAGCCTAAACATGCTCCTACCCTCCCCACTACCCACCCACTACTCATTAGAAACCTATTACACTCCCACTTAACTCAAATCAACAAAATTAGCAAAAAATACAAACCAAAGGTTTAAAGGACCCTACCTCATCTATCTATCCATGTCAGGCTAGGATGACTGGTTCCTATGCTACCATGCCTCTAATTGGGTCTCCACCTCATCCCACCATTTACTCAAATTTTTTGGCTTTTTCATGCTCTCTAACCAATCAACATGAAAATGAAATTGGTGAGCCACCTAGACCCTTTTTATTGGGCTTGGTTGGCCATTGATGTTAGCCATTTGTGCCCTGAGACACTGACATCAGTTGCGTTACCACTAACATCAATATAACACTACTAATGTTGGTACCATAAAATAGCATTTTAATGCTTTCACATCACTTATTACAGTCCCTTCTTCATTATAGGGAAACGTTGCACACACCTTGCCTTTAAAAACTTGATCATGGGGATCATTTTCATCTCCACTCATGCAAACTATTACCCAGACACATATTTCATTATGCACCCATTCATTACATCTGAGTTTGGTGTCTTGATCATTCATGCTATCTAGTACATATCGATAATACTTTACATATATGACTATCAATTTATTTTGATCACCACTAACTGATCCTATCACCTCTTACCTATTATGTTTTCAAGGTCATTTCCTACCTTAGATACCTAAAACACATTTGACTATTGGAGCTATAGTTTTGGTTGTTCTTACCTTCTCATCTATCACTAAAATGTTATGCCTTGGTAACTTTAACCAAAATCCTCCATGACCACACTTGTTTTCAACTTGTCAACATAACTTTTTAGTACTTTATGACCATAACATCATCTTTGCACTACTAACCCACAACCAACCAATCTCATTTACTCCTTATCAAATCAGTCACCAATTTTGGGGTTTTCCCAATCAATTCCCATTTTGAGGGGGAGGATATCACACCCAATACCTAGACCACTCAACTTTAATTTTTGTCTTGCAACTTGTTGGCATAACTTACCAAGATAAAAAAGGGAAAATGTAGACACCAAAATTACATTACATAAGTGTATAGCATGTTGTGTTGAAAGCCCCTTAGACCCATTTTATAACAAGTCTTCCTAACCCATACCTTTACCCCACATATTTAATTAATTAATAGGATTAATTAAATATTCCCTATGCCACCTTGCCTAGCTACCTTGCCCTAAGACCACTTCTCCCCTATGAGCAACCACTAGACTTGGTCTCCCACAAATAACTAATTTTTACCCTATAAACCAATTTTTAACCAATTACCTTATATCTAACCTCACATATTGACCATTTCTTAATGGGTGTCATACTTGGCATAGAGAAATGAAAGAAAGGAGCCAAAAATAGCCCTTTTAACCTATTCTTATGCCACCAACATCAGTCAACTTGAGACTGATGTTATTGGGATCACTGATGTCAATTACTTAAGTAACGTTCTAAACCCATTTTGGACCCCCCATAGACATTCTCTCTCTTAAGTAAAAACTCACTCAAGAGATTCAAAGCACTCTTAATAATCTTTTGGTGATTATCCACTATAACCAGGCTCATAGCCTCTTTATACCAGTTAAATCCTAAACTATAATTGATCAATTATGCAAAGAGCTTAAACTACCATAAACAAGCAACACACACTCATCTCTATTCAGTTAGTCACCTTAACAAAGATTTATCAAGAGTATTTCTTTAGGTACTTATATCATCTAAGTATCCCTATATTCTATGAATTACAATAGCTTTTTATTAGTGTTTACATAAGTCCAATCCATCTTCAAGGAGGAGTTTCTAAAATCCTTAATCTCCATACCTCTACCTTAACCAAACCAAACTCCTCACCTAGACTTCTTACCATCTCTCTAACCCCTCATACGACTCTTTTCCAACCCCATTAACCTATCAAATATCCTTCCTTACACTTAGGAAAGCCATGTATGAATTTTTGAATCCATTTTCCATATTGACATTGGTTATCCTATTGATGTTAGTCATATTTACACTACTAACATCAGTTACCCTACCGACATCGGTGACTGCCCTTTTACCCAAATTACCCTGAACTAGCTTTAATATCCCTCTAACAAACAAAAATTGTATTTTTCTTACTTTATGATACTAATTGATACACATAGGTTATAAAAAAGGTACATGCAACTCTCTCTCTCTCTCTCTCTCTCTCTCTCTCTCTCTCTCTCTCTCTCTCTCTCTCTCTCTCTCTCTCTCCTTTACTTTGTCATTTCATTTTTAACTCTTTGTACTAAATAGTGGACTGTCATCCCTCAGGAAGTTTATCACTTCCTAGAACAATCAAGTTGCTTGTCAGCCCACTCACCAACCTACTAAAAAATATTTTGTGGTAGTGTGTTCTTACTTGTAGGTGGTCCTCCCTAGCCAAAGAGGAGTTCCTGACTTCATCTAGATATAGTGCCCACCAATCCGAGTACATATAATCACTAATCCCCAAACTTTCTTTCTTCATTTATCACTTCTTAAATTTAATCAAAAATAATTGAAACACATTATTTAGATGAGTTAAAGAAAGGTATTCATATAGCCTCAGCTCATGTGAAAATGAAAACCTAAACTAAGAAAGTAGGAATTACAATAAAAATCAAAAAGGCATATTCGCTTTACTCTATCACTAATTATAATTAGATCAAACCTTATTACTTTATAGATATAGTAGTTTATAGGTAATACAAGCTTGTGTAATCGTCAATCATCCCATTATAATATGGTTAGAATAATTAAATGGAATGTGTCTACCTGAGGATAAATCATAATCAAATCACACCCAATCCCAATGAAATCGATATTATGATTGCACCAATTAAACTAGAATTTAATTTTGGGTAGTTGAATGATAGGGAAATCTATTTGGGATAGGCCTTATACTTCATTCTATGTTGAGGTACTAAATTTGGATTGAGGAAAAGTTATGTATTTTTTGGCTTTCAATTTCTTGATCCTGATGTGTATGTCATTGCCTTACTCAACCCACTAATTTATTTACCTTAGAATCTATTTCCATGATCCCTTTTCACTAGGTGATAATATATTAGATGATGATTCAAATTTGATTAGAATCAATTCCCAATTTTTGGATCTTGATGACATAGATGAGTAAAATAGACATCAATTTTAGGATATAGTTCTTTCATGGAGGTCCATGTAGCTTATTTGGAAATGTCACTCCATGCATCCTCTTCTTGCCACTTTTACAAAGACAATATGTCCATGATATGTTGAGGTACTAGTACATGTCATTTTACTTAACTCATAGCCTATTGAGGTTCTTAGGGACTTGACATTTATTTATACTATGGTGTAGTGAGACCTTGAAAAGTGGTAAGATCTCACTCACCTGAAGCTCCACAGGTCCTCTCTCAATTTTCAATGTATTTACTACCTTAGAGTCCTAAGTTTATTCCATGTGGCATGATCTCAAGAATTCACTTGATCTTTACTTAATATATTTAATATTGATTGATCCATAGACATGGAGAAGTAATATGATGCCACATGGAATCATTTAGTTCACTTAGAAGGTGTATTTCTTGCTCACTATGTCTTGATCATCTTGAGAGTTAAATAAATCAAGATCATATCATATGTCATGTTCCTAGGCACATGGAGGGTCAAGGGGTGAGATCTTTATCCAAATCATTATAGAGAGAGGGAGATATAATATTTTGATAGGTCATGGCCCCTTTAATGATCTAAACCTATAAGGAAAAAATAATATTCTTTATATTTTAAATTAAAAATACTTGTTAAAGTTCAAATCACCTAATTTTCAACTAATAATGGCTAAGGCAAAAGTCCAAAAAGATGGGAGATTTTTTTTTATAGAATTAACAATTAAAAGGGAATTTTTAAAAATACCTAATTATCCTATTTAATATATCAAATGATTAATTATTTAAGATCAAATATTACATAAACATAGTAAAATTTTAGGTCATTTAAGGGATGGATTGGACCTATAATTGAAAGACTTAATTAATTTAAAAAATAGGTCTAAAGGGAAAAGCATGATAGTTATATGATGGTCTTGATGGGATAGATGACCTTAAAATTTAAGGACATATAATGCTGACATGGATGCCAATGTGTCCTCTAATTAGAAGGAACATGCCACATGGTATCTCCTTATTCATCTACAACCTGACTAGGCATTCAACTATATTTTTATGTCATGGGATTCTAAAGGGACAAGGCCATGGAAATTTTCAATATCTCACTCACATAGGGATATTTTAAATATTTGAAGTCACATTGACCACATCAAGGAGTAAGGAGATGATACATGTGACATGACAAAATATTAGGCATGTAGGAGCTTGTCTAGTATTAAAAAGTACATAGAGAGTCCAAGGACCATAATAAAGTAGGATTATGTAATGTGGTGTGATCCCATGCACCTAGAGGGTTAAATTATAAGGCTCATAGACCTAGAATATACATTGAATTAAGAAACTAAGATCGAGACAACTATCAGTAACTTGGGCATCTGGGAGGTGAAAGGTTTTCATTGAAACTTGAAAGAGCTTAGGAAAGCAGGGACATGGGATTATGCCATGCATCCTCATCCTACAAAAATTCCTTGAGGAAGTGAATGATAAATACTTGGTAGCTATGGGATTGTTTGGGGTCTTGTGTGAAGGCCGATGACCATTATTCTATGGGAAAATAACATAAATTTTATACTTTAAATATGAAATTCAAAGTAAAATGAATAATTCTGAAATAAATAAAAGTGACTAAGTCCCAAATAAACATTTATAAATACTTGGTCATTTGATCAATCCTAAAACCAATTAAGCTAATTTTTATGAATAAAAACTAAGTAAAGGAATAAAATTTCATGAATTCTTAGCCATTTTAAATCAAAAATGGATCAAATTGTTCAAGAAAAGAAGTAGAAAATTTCTAAAATAATTAGGTAATTTGTATAAATATGAGGTGAAATGGTTTGGAAATGGGAAATTCAATGCAATTCAAAAACATGATCTAGAACAAACCAAAACTTATCATATTTGTGACAAATTTAGATAGTCATATCAATATAGACCTAATTGCCCATACATATCTAATTGTCAAAACTCTTCTAGACTAAATGCATGTAGTGCAAATTTTAAGTTCATATTTAGTTCAAAGAGTAAATCCAATACAATAATAAATTTGTAACTTGTTAAGGACATTATTTCATTAAAAAATGAATAAAAAGAGCCCCATACTTGATTAGACCAAAAGATCATACTCCAAATAAAAGAGAGGTTCCATGTTTTTAGTGATGAAATTAGGGCATCTTATGTAAGAAAAAAAAATTTAAACTTTGAAACATGTGCATGAATGAGTATCACGCCTCTTTAAACTTTGAAATTTGAAAATATATATGTGAGTATGAAAAAGTATCATTCGTCTTGAATATGTTACAAGTGATATATAATGTCATTCACCAATATGCTCAATTGTAACTATATTTTCAATCTATAACTTTGAGATTATAATTATTTTGCATATGTTCATGCATATGCATTCAAGTCTATATGATTATTTAATTTGATACTTTAAGAAATGAGTTAATGCACAAGTCATATGATCCAATAGTTTGTATCAATATGCCATTGTATGCCATATGTTTTATTTTTTAATTACTTTGAATCTTTGAAAACATACTCTATTATAGAATCTGATTTGGCATTACTTTGAAGCTTTGTAAATTTTTATTTTGTATCTTTGAACCCTATACTATGTCCCAAATGTGTTTTTTTTAATTTTCATGGAGGCCTACATCTCTAAGACAATCCAACTATGAGTCCCCAATTTTGAGATGAGGGATGTAACCTACAAGTCACTGATCTCAAAAGAAGAGTTAACTATATCATGTGATAAATATATAATCATGTAGTATACTACCAACAAGTGGAGTGTTTGTCATCATAGAAATGTATTTTCCATTGAACCATGTATGTAACATAATTAATGTGATGCATATAAGTATCATGTATAAATAGATATATAAATGAGACATGAATTAAAGTACCAAATTCAAAGTAGACTACATAGTAAAAAAAACATAATATGTATCATGGCATGACCAATCATTATCAATAAACACAACAAACACAACATAAAATGTCACATAATAAGGCCAATGGTTTATTATAATGGACATTATTATGTCATAAAAAATAAGTCTAATGGTTATATGCAAGTGACATTAATAATGTCATAAAAAAAGGACATGTTGAAATGTCACACAAAACATAGGGCCAAGGGCATCAAATAATGTAAATGTTAAAATGTGACAAAAAACATTAGGCCAAGGTAATAAATTAATGGACATGTTAAAATGTCACATAAGAAAATATTTCACACAGAAGGCGAAGGGCCATAAGCAATAAACAAGTTTGAATTTCTCACAAAAAAATATTACACATAATGCCCAATATATACAAGCAATGAACATGTTCAAATGTTGCACATAAAAAGAAAATTATTATAGATATATTCAATAAATTTTTACACAATGAACAAGGGCCACACAAAATAAGCAAACAATGTCTAGCCTATAATTCAATAAATAAAACAACATTGAAGGAGCATATAATAAGTGAAAACTAGTCTATTCAATCCATATGTATCAATGTCATATCATAAAAACATAATATATTTATGTATCATAATGTAAGATAGTAGTAACTATAAATACACTTGTAAGATATGTATCTCAACATGGAATTTGATGTCATAGATAGAGATAATTTAGTTATAATGTAACATGTAAAATTATATTCCCTTATCATTCTAATGGGCATTGGATAAATGGAATCCAATATCTAAGAATCCATGTAGAAATTTATGTTATACATTGATTTCATATACCTCATGAAATGCATGTATTTGAAAAATAATATGATACCTATATACACATAATATTTTTATAATTTATCAATTACTAATTTTTTATCTCTTACATGAGCCCATCGAGTCTCAATCTCTCTGAGTGCATGCCTTAAGGGGTGCATCAAGAAAGGGGTGGACAAGCATTAGTACTTCACAAGATTGGTTTCCCCTTATACCACCACTTAAAACCAACACAAACCTCTCTTATACATACATCTAATCTGTGACACCTCCTTTAGACACTCATCCAATAAATTCATTATCTCAAACAAACCCTACTTTAATCAAAAACATATTTTTGTCATTTACTAAATAAATTTGACCTAAGCCAACCCCATTCTTAAAATATAATCACGTTTCCAGATTAGGTTTAGCTTAGCCAACCTAGTCTGGGACCTAAGTACTTTATTTATTAAATAACATGGTTTATTACACTGAATCTATCAACTAAATTATTAAAAGGGTTTAGGGTTAGATCTAGATATATAAACACATTATTTTCACCATTTAGTTTGATATAAATATATGTAACCATTTATTTTTACATAATATTATCCACCATTATACCTAAGGAGCCATTGCTTAGGGTTTAATAATACACCTGGAAAGAAGAATCTTGTCTTGTGGGAGAATTATTTTTTATTAATAAGAGATGTTGAATAGCTTAGATTTGACTTATATTTGTTATCTTTATAAACTGTGTGAACCTCTTACAAATCACCATTGGCCAAGAGAGATATTGAGGCATGATAGGTTTGTCTTCAT
>JARHVA010011211.1:60000-81411 GCA_037957365.1 Torreya grandis | reverse complement strand
TATATTTTATTTCACACTATTTTACATCATTATATCACTTTTAAAAGCTGAAGGTTACATTTCCTCACTAATAGTTATGTTTGGCAACCATTGGTTTACACTTATTTACCTTTTTAGTAACCAAATAGAGGAAATTTATATATGTGCCATAATACATGTACATTTTACTTATATAAACTATTATATATTCTTCATCTAATTATCTGTAACATGATGTGAAGCTCCATATGATACCGTACTTCACTTTTTGTATGATTGTAACTTGTGCTATGTAATGTGATAACATTTTAGACTATATGGTATATCTTCATACTCTTATAAATATGTTGAATAATCATTCCAATACATCCATTTAAAACTAACAATAAAAATTTATATCATAACCTTTTATATCCCCCAAACATATATAGATTTAATATAACTTCAAATAATATAAATAGATATTGTAATCCTGACCCCAAATAATATAAGAAAACATAAAAAGCCAAAACCCAACAAATATAAGAAAAACATCACTTAATACCCTAACCCGACTAAACAAACACTCACTCACTCACTTACGCGCGTTGCGCACACGCACGCACACACACACACACACACACACACACACACACACACACACACACACACACACACACACACACACACACACACACACACACACACACACACACACACACACACACACACACACACACATGCGCGCGCGCATAGACACACACAGAGAGAGAGAGAGGGAGGGAGAGAGAGAGGGAGAGAGAGAGAGAGAGATGAGAGAGAGAGAGAGGAGAGAGAGAGAGAGAGGAGAGAGAGAGAGAGAGAGGAGAGAGAGAGGTGATGAGAGAGAGAGAGAGAGATGAGGAGAGAGAGGAGAGAGAGAGAGAGAATATTATAGGTTTTAATCACCTAGTGTTAAATATGGAAATGAAGGATTTTTTCTCTTCTTCCTTAATAAATTATAAAGAGTGGACATTATTGTTCAAATCCTCTCTTTTCTTATTGTGCTTGAAAAATCGCAATGTTTTAATTATTTTTGTTATTGAAATCATGGTATGAAACAAATGGTAACTTGGAAATTTGATTAAAATCCAAAATGTTTTTTATAATTTTTTCTTACTTCTCTTTGTTGGAAACTATTAAGGATAAAGATGTATTGTCTCTCTCATATTTAGGGTTATCTTTTACCTTGCGTAGATGGGATAACTTGTTATAAAATAGAAACTAGATTCTTCTCTCTTTCTTCAACCTCTCCTCTACTCACTCACACACACCACACACACACACACAGGAAGAGAGAGAGAGATGAGAGAGAGAGAGAGAGAGAGAGAGAGGAGAGAGAGAGAGAGAGAGAGAGAGAGAGAGAGAGAGAGAGAGGAGAGAGAGAGAGAGATGAGAGAGAGAGAGAGAGAGAGAGAGAGAGAGAGAGAGAGAGAGAGAGAGAGAGAGAGAGAGTATTTGAACTTTCTACTACTATGAAATGTGTCATCATGTGTGGGTGTAATGTGATTAATTTATTCACTAGAAATTGGAGTTCTTGAGGTGGTTATTACTTTTTAATATTAGATCAAAAGGGTATAAGAAGTAGCCAATCATGTTGTCATTTTGTATATTATGACATGTAATAGATGAGTTAGAGACATTTGAATTATCAATATGTTGTAAAGAATCATCATATTGAGCTCATAATGTAAAAGAAGGTGATAAATTAATTTCATCTACCTTAGTTTGTGCATTGGTAAAAGGTGTAATATCATATCCTTAGTATACCATAATGGTTTGTCCCTACCTTTGTATTGATAATTGTTTATGCTTGAGTGCTTGAGTTTTCATGTAAATTTACTATGTAATCTTACTTTAATAATTTAAAATTGAAAATAAAAATGTGAAATTGTGTAACTTGTTGTTGCAATTTAAATTTTATTATCAATAGTTCTTTTGGAGAGGTCCTATCAAATTGGTATATAACTATGTCTGATGTCTTAGCTAGACCATATGGTTAAGTTTCCCAATGCTAGTAACATTTATTTTTAACTTGTAAATGGGCCACACTAAATGTATTGGCTATATTAAGTGGTAAATTTAGATAAAATTAATAATATTTATTCATAATTTGTAAATGAAATATACTATACATCTTAACCAAAACATGTGGCTAAGTTACCCAATATTGGTAATATTTATTGTAACATTCAAATATCAATACAAATTTACTAGTATCAACCTAAAGCTAAATATTTAAGGCTTAGTATTTGGGGGATCACATTGCCTACTATACACTTATTAATATTTCAAAAACACATTTACAAAGACACATCCACTTTTCCCCCAAAAAAACTATATCAAGGAGGATTTTAAAGGTATAGTTTTACATAATCAATGTCAAAATAAAAAGAAGTTTGATTCTTAAATTATAAGTCCAAAATGATCATTGGTGTTATCATTGTGACAAATTATTAAGATATAATTATTTGACAATTATTGATTTGGGAAAATAGCATCTTAAAATTACTTTGTAGATGGCACTTGTGGATAGAATTTCAAAATTATAAGTGCCCATAATTTTATAATGAAAATATTATAATTTATCATTATAATCTAGCCACATAATTTATAATTACATTACAAATAAAAATTGTATTTGAATATTTTCATGTTGTGTGAATATTTTCATTCTATTGCTTCATCATGTTAATTACTTCATCATCTACCAAATAAAATTAGAATAATGTTTGATTTGTATAATTGAAATACAATTCTTATGTTGATAAAAGTTATTATAATGTATGAAAATACCTAATCATGAAACTATATGGCCTTGTCAGTTTCTAATGAATAATGGACTCCTCAAATGACTAGATGAGTTATCACTATATTCCTCAAGCCAATCCTTGTCACCTATAATATGAACGAATAATAATTTATTGATGGATAATTTATAATAGAATACATCTCTAGATCTCATAATTTTCCTCTTTAAATAGACATGATGAAATTTATTGGGATAATATTTTTTAATTTCATTCCTTGCATCACACTCTAACATAGCTTGTACAAAATATAATTGTGGATGAATTGGTAAAATATAAGTTAAACCATTAATTAAAAAACACATTAAATAAACATTATGTTACCTTCTTTTGATATTTCATATGAGCAGCTGATGAACCTAACCCTTTAAATTTATATCTAATTGAAATTTTTGATTTTACATTAGTCCAATGTATACAATGAGCATATCCTAGTAAAGCATATGAGAAATAAAATATGAAACTAGATTATCATTTTTTTATTTTTAAGGCTTATATAACACACCTATGAAAATCCATATAATTAGAAATGTAATAAAATGTTTTTCCACATTTTTTTGTATTTCCTAGTGGGCCATAAAATATTTCCAAAGAATAATCAAACCCATTCAAGATCATTGGAGAAGCCCATATAGTTTCATGTATTTTCCCTTGTTCAAAAAATATCAATCCTTGTAGTTGTGTATATGATTAACTATTATCACACCATGCCTTCCTTCAGTTTTATTATTAGCTTTAAATATCTTACTAATAGATAAAAAAATTACACATGCATATGTTTTAAATAATATATTCATACATGTAAACATACCTACAAACATATGGATGGACCATCTATTCATTTAGAGAATGAAAATGAACCCAAATTTTGTTTTCTTTATTTCTTTTTATGTAGTCATAGTAGTGCATAAAATCATTTGAGATATCTATGCATAATATTTAGTAGTTATCAAAGATATATAATAGAGCATAAAAACATGGAGGGGAGGGGTCCAATAAAAAAACCCTAAGAATTATAGATAGGGTTGGAGGGAGAGTGACAGTCAGTATTCCTCTGTGTAATGTAGGGGCATGAAATGGTCAACACTCTCCATAGAATATGTAGAAGACATAATCATTATGAGATGAATAAAATCTAGGGTTTCCAGGAGGATGTGAATAGGAGAGGATGGATCCCATGATTTGGAATGTTAATATCCAGTCTAAATTAGGGCAAAAATAATTTTCTAAAGTTATGGGAGGATACAAAATCCTTCCTATGAGTCTAGCAAAGGAAACTCCAGTCCTATTGTTTGATAAATAAGAGAGCAAAATGATAGCTAAAAGGGAAGAATGGTTAATTTTTTAAGCCCTAATTTGTAAATTTAAAGGACTATGGTCAACTTTGATAGCATTAAACGAGTAGATTTCATCCCAATGGTAAGAGCTAGTTGAAGGTAAGATTCAGATCTATCCCTATGATAGTGTTTTTTAATCTTAATTTTTGATTTAGTATAACATAAAGAGGATATATTTAAAGAGAATGTTTTGAATTTGGATAACCATAACTTTTTGGTTAAACCCTGACATCCTGATTTCAATACTCATACAAAAAATTTCAATGTTAAACTGATGTGGGTAAGGCTTCCAAATCTTCCATTTCAATTTTGGGATGATCTAGTACTTGAGGCCATTGGAAATACATTAGGTAAATTTTGGACTACTGATAAAATGACTAATGCTAAGGGGCATACAACATATTCTTGGATTTTGGTTTATATGGATTTTTCTAAAGATTTACTTGCTCAAATAGAATTGAAAATGGGGAAAAAAATGGATTGAACTAAGAGACTATGAAGGGATCCCCTTTAGATGTATGAAATGTTTCCAAACATGGAAATTGGTTAAAAAATTTCCTAGTTTCAAATTCAAAAAATAGGTATCATGGTATAAAAATGTTGTAATTAAACACAATATGATACTAGTATTAAATGATCATGGTAGTTATAATAAGGGAATAGACTTAGAAACCCCTTCAGAAGCAAAAGAACAAAATTACACAAAGAAGACTATTAGTTGTGATGAAAAGGAAAATAAGGGGGGCCTATGGTGTTTCAAGAGAGGCCAAAGGAAAGTAAAGAAAAGCATCCCAGACTCTTGTAGAAAGATAAGACATGTTTGTACTAGAGCAAGCACTATAGCAATGAAAATATATGTAAATCTCCATGCCCATACTATCAAATACTATGGAGGGAAGAGAATGGACACTATTAAATAATAGAAAAAAATTCATAGGTAAATTGAGTTTTAATCCCATTACTATGTCTCTTATATCCCATAAATAAAATTGTTGGGAGATGCCTAATTTACTTCTTTATTCTTTTGGCATTGTTGTATATCTTGGTTTGTGGCCATTTTAGAGTTTCTTTTTAGTTGCTTTTTTTCATCCTTCATTTTTCCAATGAGTGTTGTTATCCTTGGTTTTTATTTCATGTCTAGGGTATCAAGTCCCTAGCTCAAAAAAAACTGCCCTTTAACCTTAATAAAAAAATCTATATGTACTTAGTTGTAGTTTTTTTAATATTTTTTGTGCAATATATATAGAAGTAATTTTAACCCCAATTTTATATCCATTAAATGATGCACATTTAAAGTTACATTAAATCAAGAGAAATATTCTTTAATAACACCTATGAAATATTCCAATAATTTCTATTTCAAACTTTATGCCAAACTTTATAATTTTTAAAATAATAAATATTTTAAGTTTTTCAACTGGTTGAATAGAAAGTAGGTAATTGAAAATTGATTCCAAATGTAGGGATAAATGAATTCTAATAATAATATCAAAGTGAATTCAAAATGAGAGATGGAATTTAAAGACCTTAACACTGATTCCTTTTTATATTCTTTAGATAATGTATCAATTTAACATATTATTTTGATCATGTATCTAAGAGTAACAATTTAAATCATAAATAATAATTTGAATAATTCTTCTTCCTTGATCAAGAATTTTTTTCTTTTTATTTTTAACTTTTAAATTAAATATATTTATAAATTAAACTAAAAATATAAATAGAGCAAAATATTCAAACAAAAATAGGCAGTATGAGAGCAAGACATGCCACTAGGCACTAAATATGCCTAATAATAAAACAAAAAATATATATATTTACAATAACAAATATAAAAATACATAAATAAAATAAGATGCCATGAAAAAAATCCAACATCAGGGGATACTTGTCATCACAATTGACCCTACCAATATTAGGGAGGTCTTCCCTCATAGGATTGAGATTCTAACCATATTTGGCATTGTTCAATGTTCCTTCCACATTGCTAAGATCTACATGAGTATGTAAAATGATCAAGGCCATATGAGGGAGCTTATTTTTAAGTGGTAGTGAAGTATAACCTTTTTATGGTGTTAATGACAACACAATGTAGCTCATGTCATAAATGTGGACAAGGTATATGGGAACCCCAACCACCCCTCTGAGTAGGCAAATATGAGCATTAAAATAAAAAAATAGTGGATACCACCCAGGTCAACTATAAAAGCAATGAAAGGAATAGAGACAACATTTACCTCCTTTCGAGTGGCCTCCTTGAAATAATATGAGCTAAAAACATAAGTGACAATACATGGTGGATGTCCTCAAATATCCATAAGGGTCTAAGTATGGGAGACCTACAAAGTCACCTTGCTTATACTT
The DNA here is from genome assembly GCA_037957365.1 of Torreya grandis. Lineage (NCBI taxonomy): Eukaryota > Viridiplantae > Streptophyta > Pinopsida > Cupressales > Taxaceae > Torreya > Torreya grandis. Next base: position 74,903 of record JARHVA010011211.1, on the reverse strand, counting down.
ATACCTTCATAAACACATTGGAAATAATCATTGATTCATTATACATAGATAAATGGACATCCATATCATAATTAACAAAATAAAGTGTATCTATTTATTTATAAATATAAAAATTAATTTCCATTTTGAAAGCATATCAAATTTGAGCATATATTATTGGAATCATGGCCCAATATTCTGGGTAGATATTCTCCTAGAACATGGATTATATTTTAAGGATTATCTAAACAAGTCATGAATAAAAAATAAAAAAAAATATTCTTTAACACAAAACCAAAAAAAATACATAATGGTATTTAAATTCCCACAAAATAGACATCTAGTTTCACCAACCTCTATATAAACAAGACATCGACAAGGAGCGAAACCCTAATACTTAAAAATAGTTTTAAATTTTAATTATACTATTATTATTATTATTATTATTATTATTATTATTATTATTATTATTATTATTATTATTATTATTATTATTATTGTTATTATTATTATTATTATTATTATTATTATTATTATTATTATTATCATTATTTTTAAATTTACTTGTATGTTTAAGTTATGTCAATATTACCTTCATAAATAGTATTTATCCTAATGACATTTCTTTTTTCATATTGTTTTTAACAAGTTTTAATTTTTATTTAATATTTAGTTACTTTATAAAATATAATTCTTGTCATATAAACTTCATATAATGTAATATAAAATCATTATTTTTTTTAAAATTATTAATTAACATAACTAAAATGTAATTTTTTTTCTTTTTTTAATATAAGTATTTATGTTTTGAATGGTTCTTTGATATTATACTTTTAATATTTTTTAATAAAAAATTTCTTGATGTTTCAATTTTTATTTATTTATATGTTGTAAACCATCTAATATATTATTACTATTATTTTGATTACTATAAATGCTAATACATTATCATAATAATAATTTAAAAAAAAACTCAGTTAATCAAACCAAATTTTATTTATTACATATGATGGGATATATTTTGTTCTATGATGCTAACACATATCTGCTTTAATTATTTATAATAATCACATCTTGAAACTTATTAAAGAACTATTTTCCTTTTCCTTTCATATACACTTGAGGTGGACCTTTTTTTCCTTTTTATTTTCATTATATGAAATTTTAAAAAGAGTTACCTTAGCGACAATAGGATATGAATGCTAAGGAATCCCATGGACATTATGGAACTTAAAATAATACTTTAATATTTTTATCTCTTATTATATGAAATTTTACTTTTAAAAAATCACTAAGTGTTAAGTCCCTATGGGAGTTAGAATGACATTGAAGGTGGGAATTGAAGATTTTATGTAAAATTAATTGTCACTATTGAGACTTCTCCCCTCATCAAAAGATATTAATAATATTTAAAATTTAATAAACATATCATTTTTATTTAGTAATGTTTGAATTATAAAGTATGGTTCATATTTATCCAAGTTATAATTATAAATTATGGTCCTTTATTTCACCATCAAATCTTTGCTCATAAAGAATCTAGACCCACTCTCACTCAATTATTATTTAATCAATGAATATCATTGTCACAATATTTATTTCATCATTTATTTCATACAACCACATTTTAACACTATCAATGGCAATGGTGACATTCAAACCACACATTAAATAACAATTGTGAAAAAGGGACAAATTAGGGGGAATTGAGGGATTGAAGATACTGCCTCTCGATTCCAATCATTTTTAAAACAATAAACATAATTACAAGATTTTAAACTATAATTACACATATAATTATAATCTATATGTCATTCTATATTTCATAAATGTTGCTAGCAACATATAATTCAAAGGACCATCCTTGCTTATACCTAAAATTAATAAAATTACAAAGGAGTTCTTGTTGCTGCGACATCATGAAATAAATATTTATTTTTTAGTATAAATCAAAAATTAAATTAAAATGATGACATATCTATTCATATATCCTTATATTAATCAAGATAAAAGGAATGTAATTACAATTGGAAAATAACACTTGTTATACCTTTGTTACCCTCTTGACTAATTAGGATGAGCTTGCATGTGATATAGTTACAAAGGTGATTTGAGATGCATAAACAATTCAAAAACACCTCCCATTAAAAATGGATGATTTTATTGGATGCATGATATTATGAGTTGAAACTTTGATTTATAAAATAATAGCACATAGTTTAAACAAATAAGATTGCTTGCTAATTTGGCAAAAGTGTGTTATAAAAAATTAGATTTATTGAAATGAGAGGGGGAGCTCTCAATTTATAGGATTCCGTATAAATTGTGAGCCATTGATCTTTCTTAAATATCAATGGTGGAGAATGGGTTTCCCTCCTCATTAAGTAAGGGAGTATGAGGAGTAAATATGGGGGTTGGAATATGTTAAGGATTCTTATTTATGAAGCAAGGAGGTAATTTAATATGGAAGAATGGTTGATTACATGGGGATATGGATAAATGTATTTAAAATTGGTTTTTATTGGTTAATGTGAATATTATCTTAAGATTTGAGTGCGATGTGAGGATATTTAGATTTTATTGATTTTTATAAAATAGAAATATTTAAAAAGCCATGGAATTTTTATTAGGGAACAATTAATTAATTAATTTAGACTACTTAACTAATGGAATAATATGTGAATCTTATGGGATTGGTTATGGTTATGAAATAAGGTATTAATTGGATATGGGTTGATGAATGTTGGTTAGTCTATGGATGCTATTACAGATTCAATTTAAGATTAAAATTGACATGAATTATCTGATTTTAGGTGTCTACATTTTCCCCCTCTTTAAAAGGGTATCAAGACACGATTCATGGAATAAATAATTTTCAAATAAAGAAGAAGATGAACACAATATTAGAAGATAAAATTTATATTATTTATATGATGAATGAATATGATGTATGGATGATGCCCCCTTGAGATGGAATTAAGGGATGAAGGTTGTGGATGGCCTCTCAAAAAAGAGAGGAAAGAATGAAGATGAAAGGATGTTATGGATAAACGTGATTAACCCATGGATGAGATTAAATCACTTTGAGATAATGATTTCATGATTCGGTTTCTAATGATTATGGATTGATTTTCCCCAAACATGGTAGATTTGGTAATGATACATCCTAAGATAATATGCACATTTTGATTTTACCCAAACAAGGTACCTTTGGGAATGAAATATCTCATAAAGATGTGGGATTAGATTTGGGAATGATATAAATTGATAATTAGATACATGCTTAAATTTCCCCAAATAAGGTGAATTTAGGAACGAAATATGTTGAAATGTTATGGGTTTGGATTTCAGAACAATCTATCCTAATGATGAGCTACACATTTTAATTTACCCAATTATGGTGGATTTAGGAATGAAATATCCAAAAAAGATATGATTTGGATGGGATTGATTGATTGATTTATTTATTTTCAATCACAAATTAAATAACTAACCTATTTCATGGATTAATGAGGTTATTATTGTGTTGATGTATGATAGGAATTTGATTAGTTGATGTAATGTTATGTGAAGATGGTATAATAACTCTTAAAATAATGAAAAATCCATAAAAAAATGGGCACACAAGGATGACCCAAACAATGCAATAATGATTTAATAATGATATTATTATGCATGGATAATTAGTTTAGAGGAAATGATAGAATAAAATAATAATAATGATAATATAAATGGAACGAAGAACAATTATTGGAATTCTAATAATAATGACTGAGTTGACCTTAGAAACTCCATGTGATTAAGTGTTTCTTACATAGTCTGAATAGACTTGAAGCCAATGTAGTTGTCCTAAGAAGGAAAGAATGTGATGAGAAAATATGATTTGAATTCGATTGGGTGAAATCTAGATAAAATGATTTGATTTAAAAATGGATGATTAAGAGATGGATAGATTTTATAAGGGGATATATTGCCATTTTAGCATGTGTATCCACATATATTTTTCAACTTAATTTTTGATATTTGACATGATATTATGCACAATAATATTAAACACCATGATGACCTGGTCATAATGTGTGTAAATACTAACCCTTGATCTAGTAGACAAATGATAAAAATGCACTATGATATGTAAAAATCATGTACTATTGTCATATGTCGATGGATGGACTCCAGTACAAGCACATGACAATAGGCACCATGATATGGAAATACCATGATGAACCTATTATCACACACATATGGACTAAGCCAAGTACAATAGGAAAAGTAAACAAATATGAAATCAAGTAAATACACAACATCTTGAAAATAAAAGAAACAGAAAGCATCTTGTCATCAATCAATTAAAAATATACCTATGAAATCTCTATGATATTGATAAATGAATGGTTCCCTAGGAAAATATACATGCAAGAGAATGGATATTTGAATGACACATCCCAAATACATCAGATTGATAATTTTTACCGAGCAAGATAGATTGTGGAATGAAATATTGTGAAAATCTAGAATGATTGGATCAAGTATTCTAATTGAATTTAGGACAAGACAAATGTTTTTTAATTTTGTGGTTTTGTATATATTTTTAGGGATTTTATGGTTTTGATATAGTTTTAGATTTTTATAATTTTTAGTTGTTTTTATATGTTTTTGTGTTTATATTTTATTATTTTTATACAAGGGTTTTTTTGGATGTATGTACAAGGGTTACTAGCAAAGTAAAAACTTGTTTTAGCACTGGGATGTTGAAATTGATGTGCGATAAGGATGAAGATATTTTTGGATGATGATGAGGTGATTAGGAATGGATTTAGGATCTTCACAAACAATGTTACATAGGAACCAAGTGTCTAGTCATCAAATTGTCAATGAGGATATACCAATATTTTTCCTAAAATGGGGCTTAAGACATCATCCACTTCCTTTTCATGGTCAAAATGGGAAGAAAGGATGGTCACAATAAGATGGATATGAGGATTATGTAGGATGTTTAGGATGGATAAGGATGGTTAAATATGATTTGGATGGGATGTGTATGTTCCCATGTTTTGAGGTACTTATAGACAATGAATTATTTACACATGATGCCCAAAAACTAGTTTTCATCATGGTACTTTCCCAAGGCATCATAAAAATAGTTTTTACCATTGGAATAATTATTTATCTTTATCTTTTGATTTTGGATTTTTTATATTTTATTTATTTATTTATTACATCTCAAGTCATTGGAGGATTAAGAGATGCATTATGTAGACCCACTTTGATCTTTAACCCATACCCACTCTAAATAGTTGTTCTACTAGTATCTTGTTGTTGATGTGGACTCTAATGATATTATTTTGATATTAAATTATTGATGATTATACTTCCTTCAAGCCTATAAACAAGTTATCATTGTAGCCCCTATGAAAAAGTGTGCTGCCAAGGAGGGTAAAGTATGAAAGTATTAAATTAGGGATCCAATTTGATGGTGTAATATAATATTTGGATGATGTATATGTACGTGAAGGGATGTATAAGTGTTGGGAGTGAAAGGGAAATCTAGAGTAATGATCATGCATAAAATAGTAGATTTTTATTGTTCTAATTGGGATCGATGTGACATGATTTTGGATGTTGTGCAGTTGAAGACCTTTAAAAATTCTCTCTGGAGAATCATAAGAATTTCCTACTCCTTAGGCTGAGATTTGTTATAATTTGGATAATTTTTATATTATCAACTGACTAGATAGTGAATTCAACGATGTCTTAATCAAATTATGTGGAACTAATTTTTTCATCTATTGGTGCCTCAAAAAGCTTTTCACTAAGAGAGTCTTCTTGATTTTTAACATTTTGATATTGATTATCCCATAACACCTTAGAGAGGTTTTAACTAAGTGATTTGGATTTTTTATTTATAATTTCTTAATTTTTATTGTCTAATAGTGCTTCATAAAAAAATTCACTAAGAGATACTAATTTTTTTATATGCTAGATTTTCTAATGTGTTTTGATGGGGAAACACTTAATTTTCCATGAAATATGTTACTATATCTATGTTTATTTATATTTTATTAATATGAACTTATAATTGGATATTTTCTAGGATCAACAAGAATTCTATAATTGATGTCATTATGGAATAATTCAAATGGTGTTTGATTTTGTTGGTCCCAATCGATGAGTGTGGTAGATTGGATGTCAAGATAAGGAATAATATGGTCGATTTTGATGAAAATATTAAAGGTAACTTAATATTTTTAGAGGACAATAGGAGATCCTATTTTTATGTTGGTGAAGTTTTATTCAATAATCATGGAAGGATCATTGATGTCTCTAAATTCATTTTTAAGAGGCATGCCAATGATGTCATGAGATCTTGATTTCAATCATTATATTTATGTTGATGTGCAATTTGATGATGGTGTCTATATTAATGTTGATTTGAATTCCAATTTAGATTTTGGTGATGATGTTGATTTTGATTCATTATTATTGATTAGAGATGTTGAATATTTGGCCACATGGAGTGCCAGTTGGATTGTATTATCTATAAATACCTTTTCAATTTTCATTTAGTAATGAAGTCCTTGGCACAAAAGGATTATTGAAAATGGGGGATTTTATGTGATGGGAAAAATATTTATTTTTGGTTAATGATGTATTTTTAGACAATGGACTCATCAAATAAGGGTTTGTCAAAGATGGTGGAATTGTAGATAGGCTCATCAAATTGAGAATCATTAAAGATGGGTGATTCAACAGAAATGGTTTGGTCCTCTTGACCTTAATTTTAAAGTGAATTAGTTTGATCATGATCTATAAATGGATCCTTGAATATCCATGCTTACTTATCCTTAAATTTGGATGGACTTGACTCTTGGATAGATGATGGTCCTTTGAGAGATGGTGGCAGAACATAATTGATCTGTTGGATTTGTTGTGGATTTGGGGTTGGATGGATTTTAGATTTTTGGTTGTTTAGTGGTTATTGAATTTTGTTGATTATTACTTGAGATAAGGATACCAAAATGGATGTCCATTTACTATAGTGATGGGGGATGTTGTTATCAATAATGTAGTTAATGGATGAGATAAGTGCTTGGATAAGATGGGCACGAGGGATAAGTTAATTTGCATGTGGATATGGTTGATTGTGCCTACATAAGATGGATCATAAGTTTGTTTTATCATAATATTTAATAAGTTTGGAACCCATTTATATGAGCTCTAAAATGACATCATCTTTGTTTTCAAATATGTATTGTTTGAATTAGGATATATATAGGTTAGGTTTGGATGCCATATGCCTAGACACATTTTGATGTAGGGCTAATTGATATTTAGATGTGTTGATGTGATTTAGTTTGTTTGATTGATTTGATTTGGATTTTGGAATTTATTTTGATGTTTGATTAATATTTAATTAATCTCAGAATATATCTAGCTTAGACTAATTTGGATTTGGATTTGGATTTTTATTTTGACATTGATGTTTGATTTTAGAAGTGATTTTACTTTGATTTTTTAATTGATTTGGATTATTCCAATTTGGACATTTGATTTAGGATGTTCAATTTGAATTTTGATGTCGAACTTGGATTTAGATTTTGACTTGTTCAAAATTGACCTTGCATGGATTTTGACTTGATATATCTTTTGATTTTTTCAATTTTAAATTTTTTTTATTTAGGTTTGATGTGATCTTTGATTTGATTTTTGAAAATGTTAAAATTTATTTTAAATTTGAATTTTGATTAGCTTTGACTTGTGAATTTGATTTGAGTTAACCAAAGGTCTATGTTTGACCTTATATCTTGACTTTGAATTTGATTTGATTTGATGTTGGAATTTTTGAATTGATTTTGAAGTGTATGGACTTGGATTTGTTTTGAATTTGAAATTTTATATTTGGACTTTATATTTATTTTTTTACCTAATTTGACTTGGTCAAATTTAAAATAATTTAAATTTTGATATTTTATTCTAATTGTTGAATTGATTTGGAATTTTAATTTTGAATAATTTGGCTTTGTTTGAATTTTTTAAGGTTTAAAATTAATACAAAAATCCTATAAATTAAAATTTTTATGCTTAGTATAAAAGGAGTGAAACTCAATTAATAGCCCACCGAACTACTCGTGTAAAGTGGTGACTAGGTTGGTCTCCCAACCCTCACTCTATGTTTGAATTTGGTGAATGATCTTTGGAGATGTTTTTTCCTCTACATTAATATTTTTTTCAACAAAAGTGTCTTAAATTAAATCTAAATAAGGATTTATAGGTGTATCCCCTATACACCTTGTATTACAATGGAGGTCAAGTCCATGGAGAGTTTAATTAATAGGTGGTACAAGAGGTTTTAGTCTCATTATGCCCACTTTATCTGTAGGATTTCATTGTAATGCCACAAAAATATCCTTCCTCAAGGGGTGTTGTATAGGGCCTATGTATTAGATATTAAAATCCTCTCACTTCATAGTGTGCTTAAAACATAAAACCAATTAACTAGTAATGATAACTCCTCCCTTAATTTCTATACCCTACTAGAACATGGGATTTGTCCAAACATTTGGGGATGAAATATTAGTTCTATAATCCTAAAAACACACACTTTGATATCAAATTCAAATTTGTCCAACCAAAATAAAATAGATGCTTTATGTATGATTCCCAAGACCATTTGAATTTGTGAGGGAAGAGCATATGTAACATCTATCTTGAATAAGAAAATTAATCTACACCATTTCTGATTCCAAAGAATTGCCTTATGTCATACTATAAGATCATTTGTGGTCTTAGATTTCAAAAATACACAAACATAATCATATAAATTTGAAAAATTAAACAAGTTCTTTTAATACCCAGATCAAAATGTGTGTTCAATTATTAAGCCAAAATAAATGTGAGAATTTGTAAATTTAATTTAAGATCTTAATGGGTAAAACCCCAAAAAATATATAGGTTTATTTTGAATTGATTATCTTTGACCAGTATTTAAATTTTTTTCACATTTCACACATGAAAAAAAATGTCAAAAATTAGGTTCATAGGGTCAATATTAGAGCGTGATATCTCCATTTATAATACTCAAAATATTTACTATGACCACTTTTTTGAAATATCTCAAAATATTATTTCAATATGTGAAATAAAATATGAATCAAAGACTTATGTGAGGAGAAAAACCTTTTTTGATATTGTCACTATTTTATAAAGATAGGTTTTTGTCAATTATGGGTTATGGTCCCACTAGGCGTGCAAAAATGCAACATCATGAAACAAAGATTAGTTTTCATAGTACAAATCAAAATAGAATTTAAATATTAACTAATCTAAAAATGTGTTCTTGAATTGAGTGAGACAAAAGTAATGAAATTGTAATTGTAAAATAATACATGTTTTACTTTTGTTATCCTCTTGATGAATTAGCTAGAGCTCAAATGTGATGTAGTTCTAAAAGTGAGTTAATACACTTACACAATTTAATAACACATACCCTTGTAATATATGATTTTATTGGATGCTTGATGGTATGAGTTGAAGCTTTGATTCAAAAACTAGTAGAACTTTGTGGAACAAATAAGATTATTTAGTAATTTGGCAAAATTCTATTAGGAAAAATTAGACTTGTTTAAATGAGATGGGGAGATATCAATTTTTAGTATTACATAATGATTATGATCCATTTATCTTGATCAAATATCAATGGTGTATAATGAGACCTCATCCTCATTAAATAGGAGACATTGTGGAGTAAATATGGGGGGTTGGGATGTGTTAAGTTTTTTCATTTGTAAATCATGGGGTGATTTTCATTGGAGGAATAATTAATTTCGTGGTGATGTGGAGAATGTATATAAAATTGGTTTTTATTAGTTAGTGTGAAAATTATTTTGGGATTTCAGTATGATATGAGGATATTTAGATTTTATTGATTTTTAGAAAATAAATATATTCAAAATCCATGGAATTTTTTATTAGGGAATTATTAATTAATTAATTTAGATTAATTAACTAATGGAATCTGATGTGGATTTTTTGGGATTTGGTATGGTTGTTAAAACTATGTATTAATTGGATAGGGCTGATGAATAGTTTTTAGGCTATAGATGTTAGTATGAATTTATAAGAAGATTAAAATGAACATGAAGTTTCTAATTTTAGGTGTCTAAAATTATTCACCCCTACTACCAAAGGAAATAGGTAACCAATAATATCCCCAAATGGAACCCCAACTAGATAATAAGATATCACATTTTCAAAAGCAACAATACTTTGTTTCCCTATTATAATCACCACACGTAAACACAAATTCTAAATTCATCACACCCACTACTAAATTAAATAAAAATTATTTTATTGGCATATATGTCATATCTATTCAACATTATTCATAACTTAATTTTTTTGGGAATGAATTTTAGGAAGATGCAAAAGATTTTTTGACTTGATAAAACTAGTTGCACATTATTAAGAAGATTGGTATATGCTATCTAAATTACCAAATTTTAAACACTCTAATGAAGGATTATAATTTGTGTGAATAAAAAATAAAATGCATGATGGAAGACAATAACAAAATCATAATGGTAGTCCCTATTATAAGGGAAGTGGTTGAAAACACAAATGTTGAAAATCTAGATACCTTGCCATTTCTAACTCCAATTTCATTTGATGTTTTCAAATAAAACATTATTAAATGGAATAAAAAAACATTTAAATTATTATTAATATAATTTTCCCATGCTGCCTAATAATAAATTTGAGTGATATTGTTTTATCTTATCCCAATAATTACTAATAAATTCTCTAATCTCTCAGCCTATAAATTTATTAGATCTACACTAGCCTAATGCCCATAAGAAAGGTTATGGGTATTATAAACTTCCATCCATTGATTATCATGTTGAAAAAATAATTTGTTTTATAAAAATGTGAAAAAAATATTGACAATATGATTGTTACTGAACCATATTTCAACAAATTATAATTATGTTTTAAAAAAATGGGTTTCATTTCTTACCAAATAGAAAGTGAATCAAACGATACTTTTTGGTTCTAAAGGATACCTATGATTATCAATAAAAATATTAAATACCATATCTCCATGATGATCATATAATATAATCCATCAATTCAAAATATGTATAAGATTGGAAAACCCAAGGGAAATATATTCTTATCTATGTGTTAGCAAAAAATGTCAAGTACATAGCATATCAAGTACACTATGAAATATATAAACATGGATAAATAAATGTGTAAGTACATATATTATCTCAAGAATGATAATTTAAAGTGATAATAGAATGATATAACCTAAATGTATCATGATTAAATAAGTGGATTCCCCCAACATCCTAGTGACGTGAGTAGAGGGAAATCCCAACATCTAAAAGTGCATAGATCAGGTATCTGTGTATGCCTAAATCACACAAAAAAGATGTTTTAAATGCATGTGTATATAGGAAATACTAATATTCCATTTACCAATATGAAACCAACAACATATATGACAAGGAGCTAATAGGATATTTAATTTTTTTTAAAAATGGATTTTAGAAGTTCTTTTTTTTTGGTATTTTTGGCATATGTAAAAGGAAAATAATGTCCTATGATCACATCCAAAGGATTATCATAGATATATACCAAATATGAACTTGGTGTAATAAATAGGTGACATTTTTGAGGAGCACATATATTTGAAATAGATATCTTTGTAGTATCTATGATATTCTCCATATGTAAAATAGGACTTTATGGTTATGAAGTAGAAATAGTAGGAGTATAGGTTCGTGTAACACATCATTGAGTGATATATGTTTTTATTAGAATAAAATTAATAGGAACATGTTTAGGTGCTATGGATATCTAAATATATTATGTAGTAGATGAGGATTCTATGGAAACCATTATGTAATGGTCTCTCAAGTATTGACCTTCTGGTAAAGGGGATTTCCTATTGCTTACCCTTTTACATAAGATTAACTCTAGGAAGTTTTATAATTAGTTTCTTGGGTATAAATTTATCTTTCTCAAGATAATGTTCATATGACAGTTCAAAAATTGTAATTATCTGATTGGAATGAATGTATTCAACACACCCATGCACTATATAATGTACTGCTTGAAGTGTATGTATTCAAAGTTGTCTCAATAACATGTCAAAGACACCTATGGTAGGTATAAATGAGAAGGTATTAACCACATGGGTATGACCCACCTATAAAGGTAAATCTATCTCACCAATAACATGTTGTGAGGTTTCATCAAGTACTCTAACTAACCTAGTCGAAGGATGTAAATCATGATTTGTATAACCCAACTATGTGATTAATGTCATGGTACAAATGTTTTCACTTGCCCCATTATCAATCATAACATTGTGTATATCTTGGTGATCAAGGAATTCTCAAATGAATAAGTAACTAATATATTAGTCATCATCCTTGATCTCACTATCATCAAAAGTAATAGAGTGTATCTAAACCATAGGAGGTGTATGTCATGTATAAGTACCAATAATCCCATACAATGGGTGCTCATAGTGAGATGGATAAGGGTGAGAATTATAATCCATTTTCACTTTTGGATCCTTATTTGAATGATCTTTCAAATAATTCTTAAATATTTTTTGTTTTTAGTGGTCACCAGGTTGTGAACCTGATTCCCTCAGAGGATCATCAAACATAATATTTTAGTCATCAATGAGGTCTTGTATCTTATTATTCAAGGTGAAAAATATTTTAATATAATGCCTAGGGCCTTGGTGATAGTCATAATAAAGATTAACATCATACCCTTTGGGTAGAGGTCTACTCATATCAGCCTCTAAGGATGAGGGAGAGATATGAGATGACACTCTATAATACATGGGAGTAATGAAATGAAGACTCGGGTAAGCATGTAAATTATATTCATGGTGCATTTGATAATACAATCCAATTAGGTTGTTGTGACACCATATTAATCATTTTAGTTAATTTTTTTAGGCTTAGGAGGTTTGACCTTATAAATTGGTTTGATAACAAACTTTGTATTAGATATAGATGTAGTTGGTGTATTTTTCATATATTTAATTTTGTTCAATGAGATAAGTTTCATTTCATGATCATGAACAATATGGCATAAGTCATCAAAAATTTTAAACTTTTTGATTACAATGGACTCATCTAAAGGATCAAACAAATATTGTTTAAAAATATCTTGAAGCTCTTTATCTACCATAGCATTTGTCACTTTAGCCAACATTGTCATGTATCTCAAGACATACTCATTAATAGGTTCATTAGTTCCTTGTTTTATTTTTACAATTTGGGTATAAAAATCCTTTTTAGTAATGTTAATAGAGAAGTGTGCCAAAAATTGACCTACAAGGGTTTTAAAAGTAGTTATTGATTGATTTGGTAAATTATAGAACCATTGTAAAGCAGTCTTTTAAGCTTGTTGGAAACAAATTGGTAAAAAAATTATCAATAGAGGCATAATAAAGACATGTTGCCCAAAAATATTGAATATGTTGTTTAGGATCACCCTTTCCATTATAAAATGTGAACTTATTTGCAACAAAACTAGTTGGCAATGGGTGCAATTATATATATCTAGTGAAAGAGGATTGTGCAACACCTCTTGTGAATCAATAACATAAAGTGATTTCATAGATTTTTTTTCAATATTTCTAACCTTATTTTGCAAACAAAATATATTTTTGACAAGATATTTCACGTCTTAGGATTTTAGTGTAGATATTTGAGAATTCACCAAAGGAGGTGTAGCCATATGTTTGGTAGATATAGGAATTGAAATTTTTATTTGAGATGTAGAATTTTAGTCTCCCATATAGGAGGTGGAAATATTAGTTTTAGAGAACAAAGGTTTAAATACATATCCTATACCCAATTATAAGTATGAAGTGGTAATGTGCTCATAGGTAGGGTTGTTGGTATATGGGGATGACATGTATCTCAAATAGCATGATAAATATATGGACTTACTATTTCATATACACTTTTTGTTCTTTATTCTCTAATATGGTTCTTAGGATATCATCAATCTCTTCAGGATTTTGACAAATATGTTCAAAAAATAATGACATTGATTGCACTTGCTCATGATCTATTTGCTCATGTTCATCAGTTTCATTAGACTCATGGTACTCATTATCATAGTCTTATTCTATGATAAAATCATCAATAGGTTTTGTATTCTCAACATTCGTATCATCATGATCCATAGGATTACATTATTCATTAGTTTTAGACATCTTAGGTGGTAGAAGGGGAAGCTTAATGTGTTCAATAGGCACACCATCCAATATAGGGCTACACCTATGTTTCATCCAAAAAAATAAAAGAATAAAATGAAAAATTATAGTAATCTAAAACCTTATTTTATTTAGAACCCTAAGAATTATAAAAATTTGAATTCACATGAATCAAGTTCACCAAATGTTTAACCCCAAAATCTAGATATGGGTAATCTAGGGTTAAAGAGTTAGAGATATCTTCAGTCACAAGGATGGTAGACTATCTCTAAATCAAGCCAATTATTTGTGAACTCAGATAAACATATATTGAATTTATTATGTTGAAATACTAAATATATAAAGTACAACTATTATAGATATTTCAATAACAATGTGAAACAACTCCAAATAATAAATTCAAAAAAAGTATTATTATTACAATTATTTATGAACAAATTACCAACATAACTATGTGTAGGGCCTATTACACACTTCCTGACATGTGAACGTATATTTTATGTCTATGCACACCAGTGTAAAAGAAACCAATAACTATATTAGGTCACAAAAGGTGTTTAACTAGAGGTAAACACCATTAGAGGATTATATATGGAGAAAACTATTATTGTCAGATGCATAAAATTTAGGGTACATATATGTTTAGGTCCACACATATGAACTCTATACT
>JARHVA010011211.1:27500-55000 GCA_037957365.1 Torreya grandis | reverse complement strand
AATATTGAGTATCATAAAGGTAGAAAACAATTAAGAGGAAAACACAACATTCAAAAAAAATTATCTAGTTAAGGTAACCATCAAAAGTGCTTACAAGGGTGTTATAAGTCAAACCTGAGAATGTGAAAATAAGAAACAAAACTACATGTCTCAACTCAAAAACTCGATATTCATTTTCCACCTAGGTGACATTAACAATTATGGAAAATTAATATGGGTTCATGATGAAGTCTTAAGAATTCATGGTGAACCCATAGTCATTTTAGGCTAACAAGAGTTTTACCCAAAAAAGTAAACTAAAATTGCAGTCCCTTCATGATATCAAAACTTTATAATACAATACTTACTTCGAGCCAATGCCATCCCTATAGAGAAGAAAATTTTTAATGCCTCCCCTTCTAGTCTTGACTACCACAAAGAGAATCAAAAGCCCCCACTTATTTCTCTCCATAGACCCCATTTTCTCATTTATACGATATTGAGTATCATTTTTCACTCTTGCACCATTGTTTTTTCCATAGGGTTTTGGTCCCAAAAATAGTTGGTTTAAGTATGGATCAAAAATTCCTTAACACTCTATACCCATCTTGAGAGTCGAGCTTTAAAACCAAAATAAAAATAATAATGATCACCATCCAAAAACCTAATCACATTGACCAAGATTCATCATAATGTCAAAGGAGGTAGGCCAACAAGGCCCCACAAATCCTTTAATCATCAAGACCACCATTTCGTCCTAGTAACCATGGCATTATGGCCCCTTTCCAAGGTAAAACATGTATTTATTAGCATTATCACCTATGGGGTCAATAAATAATCAAATGTAGTCATGGATTAATAGACTTATAATTATAACAAATCAAGGATGCAAGACAATCAATAAATCTAAAATGACACTGAACCAATAAATTATCAAAGCCTCAATAAGTAGGAAAAATTGAATGAATGAACATAACCAACATGCAAGAGTAAAAAACAACTATTGACTAAATATCATAACATTAAATTTGGAAATGCATTCCCATAAGAAAAAATAACACTTATAATGCAAGACTTATAATCAAGATATAACTAAAATCATCAAATTAAAACAACAAAAAAATTGAAGAGGAAATAAAATGACTCAAGATCTTATTTCCATTTTTCCAACTGACTACTCAATACCCTTTCTATGTCACCCAAACTATCAAAATATATCACTAAGGATAGCTCATAAAACATATTTCTATAGTCATAATAATGGACATCAACATATCTAAACGTGATATTATATTAGTAACATAATATGAAATGTATAAAAAGTAAGCATGATAAAATAATCATTTGATATGACATCAGTCAATAATATAATAGTAAGTTATGAATTCAGCATAGTGTTAGAATTATATTCACATCTGTGATACATAATATAGATGTCTCAAGATCTTAATTTCTACCGAAGTGACATTAACATTTCTAGAAAATGAATATGTTTTTGTTATGGAGTCTTATGACTTCATGGTGAACCCATAGTCATTTTAGGCTCACAAGGGTTTCACTCAAAAAATTAAATCAAACTTACAGTCCACTCATGATATCAAAATTTTACAATACAATACTTACTTAGAGCCAATGCTATCCCTATAGAGAAGAAAATGGTGAATGCCTCCCCTTCTATTCTCAACCACCACAAGGAGAAACCAAAACCCCCACTTCCTTCTCTCCATAGAATCCATTTTCTCCTTACTATCATTAATGGCCTACATAATGAAAACTATAAATACTCACTCTTGCACTATTGTTGTTTCCCTAGGATTTTGGCCTAAAAAATAGTTGGTTCAAGTAGGGATCAAAACATCCCCAACACTCTATGCCAATGTCAAGAGTTGATATTTGAAACCAAAACATAAATAATAATGACTACCACCAAAATACCTAATCACATTGACCGAGATTTGTCATAATGCCAAATGGGTAAGTCAACAAGGCCCCATGAATCCTTTAACCATCATGACCACCATACCATCCCAATAACCATGACATTATGGTCCATTTAAAAATTAAAACATGTATCAATTAGGATGATCCCCTAAGGGGTCAATCAACAATCAAGTGTAATCATTGTTTAATAAACTTACAATTATAATAAACCAAGGATGCAAGGTAATTAAAAAATCAAAAATGACATGGAACTTGTTAATAAAGAAAGTCTCAACAAGTAGGAAAAAAGAAATGAATGAACACAACCAACATGCATGAGATAAAAATAATAATTGTCCAAAGATCATAAGATTAAATATTAAAATGTATTCACATAAGAAAAACAACACTTGCAATGTAAGACATCCAATCAATAAGGAACTAAAATCATCAAATCAAGAATGTAAAAAAATTAAAGAGGAAATGACATGGATCAAGATCTTATTTCCATTATTCCAACTACCAGTGCCAACCATCTAGTTAATGCCCTTTCCATATTACCCAAGTTGTCTAAATCTATCACCAATGCTAACTCATAAAACATGTTCCTCTAATCACAACAATAGACATCAAAAATATCTAAACATGATATTATATAAGTAACACGATATGAACTTATATAATGTAATCATGATAAATTAATCATCTATAATCATTTGGACATTAGTCAATAATATAATAATAAGTTATAAATTCACCATAATGTTAAAATTATAATCACATCTGCAATACATAATCTAAATGGCTTAATATCTTATTTTCAAACCAAGTGACATTCACATTATTTTGAAATTACTATGGGTTCACTATGAAGTTTTAAGACTTCATGGTAAACCCATAGTCATTTTAGGCTCACAAAGGTTTTACCCAAAAAATAAACTAAAATTTTAGTCCCTTCATGATATCAAAACTTTACAATACAATACTACTTATAGCCAATGCCATCCTTATAGAGAATAAAATGGTGAATGTATCCCCTTCTATTCTCAACCAAGACAAGGAGAACAACACCCCCCACTTCATTCTCTCCACAAACCCCTTTGTATCCTTACTACCATTAATGGTCTACATAATGAAAAATGTCATTACTCACTCCTGAACTATTGTTCTTTCCTTAGGGTTTTGTTCTAAAAATTAGTTTGTTCAAGTAGATATCAAAACTTTATAAACACTCTATGCCCATCTCGAGAGTTGAGATTTGAAATAAAAATAAAAATAACAATGACACCTAATCACATCAACCAAGATTCATCATAATTCCAAAGTTGATGGATCAACAAGACACCACAAATCCTTTAACCATCATGACTACCATCACATCCTAACAACCATGAAATTATGGTCCCTTTCCAAGTTAAAACATGTATCGATTAGCATCATCTCCTAAAGGGTTAATAAATAATCAAATGTATTCTTGGCTTAATAGACTTATAATTATAAAAAACCAATAATGCAAGACAATAAACAAATCCAAAACAAAACCAAACCCCTCAATAAGCACCTCAACAAGTAGGAAAAACCAAATGATTGAAATAACCAACATGTAGCAGACAAAACAAAATTTAACCAAATTTTGTAAGATTAAATGTGGAGATACATGCACATAATTAAAAACAACACTTGTAGTGTAAGACATCTAATCAAGATAGAACTAAAATTGTAAAGTCAAGACTAAAATAGAATTGAAGAGGAAATAAAATGGCTTAATATAATATTTCCATTATTCCAACTATCAATGCCAACTGACTACTCAATTCCCTTTCCTTTTTACCCAAGCTATCAAAATCCAACACCAAGACTAACTCATAAAACCTATTCTTCTAATCATGATAATGGACATCAATAGTATCTGAACATGATATTATATAAGTAATACAATTTTAAATGTATAGAATGTAAGCATGATAAAATTTTAATCTATAATCATCTGATATGACATTAATCAATTATATAATAGTAATTTATGAATTTAACATAATGTTAAAATTATAATCACATATGCAATACATAACCTAAATAATCATAAAATCAAGAAAGATATGCTATGAAAGTCTCATAACCAACAACCAAATGTATCATAGGGTTGGTTCATGACATACTTTCCCACTTAAATAGGATCCATCTTGATGAATACTCAAAATAGCCAAAGATAGAGTTACATGAATAGTTGTGCATCTTCCCAAGTGGCACTTATTTCACTTTGCTACTCCCATTGTAATAAAATTTGTTGAAAGTCTTTATTTCACAACTTAATGCTACTATGGTCCCAATTTTTTACTATCTCCAACTACATCTTTTCCTCTTCTATAACCTAGATATTTTTACAATCCAAGACATGGGAAATATCAAGTACATATGTCCTTAATAAATCAACATGAAAAACATCAAGGATTATGTATAGATAAGGGGGAAAAGGTAGTCGATATATAACATGGCTAATCATATCCATAATGTCAAAAAATATGATAAAGTGTGGAGTTATATTGAATTTTTTTTTAACTTAATTAAACTTTTCTAAGGTCGAACACATATAAAATATATATCACCAACAATAAATTCATGATGTGTTCATTTTTTATCAACACAACTCTTTTTATGATCTAAGGAAACATTTAAATTTTGAGGTACTAAGTCTATTTGATTATCATACTCTTGCAGTACTTCAAGTCCACCAATAGATTTATTTTTTAAACTATCTTATCCAAGTAGGGTCTTATATTTCATCCATGCATATCTTAAAAAGGAGCCATTTTCAACACATAATGATATGTGTTATTATAAGAAAACTTAACTAAATGGAGATAGTCTTCTAATTTAGTTTTTCAATCCATAACATACATCTATAGCATGTCCTTAACCACTTGATTAAATCTTTCAGTTTGACCATCCATTTCTAGGTGGTTTGATGAACTAAAGTTCAAACAAGTGTCAAATGTTGTAGATAAGGTTCAACAAAATATTGACATGAACTACATATCTCGATAAAAAATTATCACTTTAGGCATCCCATACAATGTGACTACCGATTTTACAAAATGCTTTACAAACATGGAAGAATCATTTGTTAGATTTACTGATATAAAATGGCAAACCTTAGTTCCCTTATCAATTACCACCAAAATGGCATCCTTTTTGTTGTAGGATTTAGGATTCCCAATAATAAAATTTAGGGAAAATCATAGCCCACTTTTCACTAGAAATATCATGAGGATATAATAAAGTAAGCCAAAAATAGTGTATTTTTAGCTCATGTGTCATTTTGCTGACACTCAGATGAGAAAAATGGGCAATTTCATGTGCTTCTTATAGTAAAAACCTCTATAATTCACCTGACTTGGGTAAAAAAATTATGTTTTAATGCCTTAAAAAGCCATCTTCTTCAACAAAAAAATCAACAAACTATATTTCTAAAGGTTTGTCATCCAGTCCTACACTCACTTCTAGGTAGTATGTCAATAAGTTATTATTTATTACAATAATTATGAAATTTCCCTATAGCATGAAATAGGTAGAAAGGTACATGTGTTATTTGAGTGCATCAATAACATGATTTTCTTTTCCTTTAACATAAGATATGTCCATGTCAAAATTAATAATAAATTACACCCATCTTCTCTAGCGTGCATTCAAATAATCTTGGGAAAATATGTGTTTTAGGCTATCATGATCATACTTTACCTTAAAATGCTTTCCTAATAGTAAATTTTTCCATTTTTTCAAGCATGCACTATGTCAACAAGCTCCAAATCATGTACAAAATATTTATTTTAATGCTCTATGAGCTTGCATGACTCAAAATCCACTAATGTACCATATTGAGTCAAGATGCCACTAATTTCCTCCTTAGAAGCATCAGCTCAAATCTCAAAATTATCATTAGGGTCAAGAATAATCATAATTAGAGATGTTTTCAACATGCCTTTAATATTTTAGAAAACCTCTTCACATTGAGGTGTCCAATCAATTTTTTTGCCCTTATACTGCAAGGATGTGATAGGATTGGCTAGGTAGGAGAAATCTTCCACAAAGGTGATAGTACCAAGATAACCCCATAAAATTATGCACCTTATGAACATTAGTAGGAGAAATCCATTCCTAAATAGCTCAATTTTTTTTGGATATATAATAAAGCCTTTATTATAAATAATTTGGCCCAAATAGTGAATTTTGGATTAGTAAAAAAACACATTTGGATAGCTTTCAATACATTTTATGTTGTCTTAACCTTTGTAAAACCAAATTTAAATGTTTATCATGTTCAACCTCGTCCTTTGAATACATAAGGATTTAATCTAAGAATACAAGTACAAACTTGTCTATAAAATCCATGAATATGTTTTCCATCAAATTCATAAATGTAGTTAGTAAATTGGTTAAGCCAAATGGTAAAATAGTGAACGTGTAGGGTCCATACCAAATTTAGAATGTTTTTTTATGAATGTCTTCATCTTTGATTCTTAAATGATGATAGTCTGATCTTAAGTCAATCTTGTAAAATATTGTTGTGTCTTTAATTTGATCAAACAAATCATCATTCATTAGTAATGGATAATTATTTTTATTTTTACCTTGTTTAACATGCAATAATCAATGCATAACCATAAAATTATGTCTTTCTTCTTCACAAACACCATTGAAGAACCTGAAGGAGAAACACTTGGCCTAATGCTTCTATTGTCCAAAATTTTTTATGACTTAACCTTCAACTCTTGTAAATATACCACATTCATTTGATAAGGGACATTTGATGCATGGATAGTCCCCAACACAATATCTATAGATAATTCAAACTCACTTTGGTGGAATACTAGGTAGTTTTTTAGGAAAAACATCCATAAATTCTTTTAAAACAAAAAAATCTTGGTAGGGTTATTCTTTTTCCTTGGGTAACTCTTGTACTTGAGCTACATAGAGATTAAGACCCTTTCTCATATACATTTTATGTAAATATATGATATTAATTTATGTGGTTTTGGTCGTTGGATGCCTTGTATTTCTACATGCTTTCCCAAGTCATCAATGCATTGTATTCTTTTTTAAGAATAATCAAGTGTTGCTTCATGCTGATGTAATTTGTTCATGCCTAATATAACATCATATGAGCCCAAAGGTTTGAAAAATAAATTTACCTTGGTTTTTAAAACAACAAAATCAAGTTGATCTTATTAGAATTATTCTTGGATAGGCACCCTTTTACCAGTACTAAACTCAACTTCCCATCCTTCTCTTATTCAAATAGGTTTTGCCTTACATTGATTGGCAAAAACTAGTGAAATAAAATTTTCTATTACACTAGAATAAATAAAAATATCTACATAAATATCATATATAATACCTTTTCTTTCAATTGGGGTAACCTAAAAATTATTCTTCCTATAAGAACAATGTTTTCCCCCATGGCTGGTCCATGTTGACTATTTTGAATCTGATCTTTGTTATAGGAACTCTTTTTTTAGGAGCTTTGGGACTTGAAAAAATAACCCAAAATTTTTTTAAATTTTATGTTATTACCTTGAAACTTACAATTTTAATATAATTTTTTGAAATTTTTAGGTATCGAAGAGAGATTTTTGGCATTAGATTTTTACCTATTCATTTTTAAATCATGTCTTTCCCTTTGTTGATCCTTTTATTTCTCTTTTGTCCTATGTGTATATTTAATGGAAGATACAAAGCTTCATGGGTTTATGATATTGACATCATGTATTAAGACATATTTCATCCCTAGTTTTAATTTAGTCATTTTAGTCTCTTTTTCATACATATTTTTCACTTGATGTAATAAGTTTAGAAACTTATTTTCATATTCTGTAACAGTCATGTGTTCTTTTTTTAACAGCTAGAAATCAGTTATTTTATGCTCCTTGAAATTGGAACTTAAGTACTATTGTCAATTTGTCATATCAAGACCAAATTCCAACCCCTACATTAAAAAATTTCATGCCTCAGTTGTCTTGGTTTTTTAAGTTTTGTGTTTGACCACCTTGATGTCTTTAACCATCATATGAAGAGAGTGTGCTTCAGTGTCTTATCATGATCTTGTCTTAGTTTCAACTTGTCATGAGGTTTTTTAGCATAATTTTTTGAAAGGGATGAAAAAATCTATAAACTTTGAAATTGAAATCAAAATGCATAAAAATTCTATTTGAAACCGTTTAGGAAGCTATAATATGCTTTTATGACATTTAATGATAAACCTCCTTTAGAAAACTATGTGTTTATTGTTTAGAACTGAAGGTTTTGGTCATTTAATGATAAATTTTGAGTTAAAGGGATAATAAAATAATAATAAATACCTTTAAACATATTCGTATTCATTAAATTTCCTTAATTCAATTTTCATGCTTTAGAACTATCTTTTCATGCAACTCTAAAGAGTAGTTTAGGTCTTAAGGAGTTACCACATGCCAAATTTTTCTCTTATTTGATGTCAAAATACTTAAAAATTTTATTAATAAATTATTTGACTCATTTTATTCCTAAATATTCCCTAAATTTGTGGTTTCAAACTTAAAATATGAAGACAATGCAAATGAAAGGTCTTCTCTATGTGTTTTCCTATATGAAGTATGGATTGTACGGCCTTTACCATATAATAGAGGATAAAAATTTGAATATTAAGACATGATAGGTATTCCATAAGATATTCAAGGGAAAAGGATTCAAAATAGGCTCAAAATTTGTTCCCTTTATTCACTTTTCTTCTTTACACATCAAGAGAATCCTTCAAGTTTACAGATGGTATGGCCATGAGAGAGAAAATCAAGATTTAAAATTTTGGGAAGAGTAAGGGTTATGATATATATTCCATAAATAGAAATTTTTTCTCAATTTATCTCTTTCTCCTTCATTAACTATCCTTTACAAGTTAAGGCACTCATTATGCCTTCATCTAGGCAAACAACCAGTTTTCTGAGACTTCTCCTCATCTATGCATCAGTGTAAAAAGATATAGTTTGAGGAGTTTGTCAATATAATGAGACACCTTTACATGGAATTATTTAACTTATTTTCACATGTGTGAGGTCATATCTATCTCAATAAGATAGATAATTCAATTATGTAGTTTTTAGGTAGTTTTAGTGTACAGTTCATGAGAGAGAAAGAATATCAGGATTTGTTGTAATTTTATTTATAGCATCTCCTTCATTCATGTATTTTTCATTCAAGGTTCATCAAGGTACCTCAAATTAATATGTCTCAATCACCCTCCATCATCCTGAATCATCCTCTTAATCACTATTTAGAATATGTTAAGGAAATTTAGCATATGTTAAGGTTATTAACGAATTCTCAGGTTTCCTTTTTAGCACCATATGCTTGTTCAAAGGAAACCAAACTATTATATATTTTTGACCACGGATTATGATTGCTTAAGATTATCAAGATGATATTGAAATATAATTCTCATGTTTTTTTCACCTCCAATATGTTTCATTCCATTTCATAATTTTCTCACTACCTTTCATCATTGCATAATCCTATCTTTCCACTCCATTCTCAGTTTCATAGTTTCCCATCTTCCATTCACATCATTACACCTTTCCACTAACTTAAATTTAAATTATCAATTTTGAATAAATAATAAAGGAAATATGAAGCATCATGATCATGCAAATCTGGTAGACAAGCCTTTACCCTACTTAAAGAGCTTTAAATCCATCTACATCTAAAGGTTAATGAACATCTATAGTCTTGTTGAACTCAACTTAAATGAAAGTTTATGGGTTGAGGTTTGTTTTAAGAAAGGTTTACACTATATAAAATATAATAACATAATAATATTGGTGAACATATTTCCTCAAAGTATAATAATCCAATCTTACCCACAATCCATATAGGTAGCATGGGAATCTCCACCTACAACCATGCTAGAAAGAGGGAGATCAAAGATATAAGACAAGGAGAAAATTGGTTATTCGAAAGGATATTTTGAACTAAATGAAGATATAAATAAAGAGTGATATAATTAAAATGAAATAATAATAGGTTTTTTGGTGTTGTTCAATACCTAGAAACTATGCACAGTCTATAGAAAGGTCAAAAAAGGTCGAACATAGTCAAGATTATGATGAAGAAAGTTTTGTATTCTTAAAAGGTGGAGTATTGACTATGATAACATGGTATTTAAAGGTGATACATCTAATATTTGGATAAAATATGTATCCTAAGGATGGATCAAACCCAAAACTTATAATACGATACATTTCCATATACAAGTCCATCTATAACAATGTTTGAAGAAGCTTGAAGTATATGTGTCTTTGATCAAATGAATGGATTATAAATAGGGTGTTGTTACATATTTAAGATAAATAGAGTTTATATACAATTTTTAGAGTTATTTAATATGGTTATAAATGACAAAAATTGAGGGTCATTTTTAAAATATCATAGTCATTCACCTCATGAACAATCATCTACAACCTTGCCAAGACAAACCTACCTCCAAACATGAATAAGGGGGAGTAAAGTTGTATGATGAAAGAGTATCATATGAAATTTAATATTCATGATGATGTTGAGATATTAATAATTTCAAGGCATGAATAATTTTTTCCTAAACAAGTTTCACTCTAAATCAAACCTTGAATTGTTCACCTTTAACCATACTAAGGATAATTGTGTTAACCTATTCACATACCTTGAAGGTGCAGTTCAAGACCAAATTCATTCAGGAATAAATAATATGAGGTAATAAATTTATTAAAATGTTTAAATGACATCATAAAACATTTATTAATATCATGATCTCCACTAGAAGTACTACTAACTCAATAAGCTATAGTACGCAAGCTTGTGTACGGATTAAGATTATGTAAGGCCTAAAAACACTATTTGAGGAATAATATGATAGATAAAGGGATGAGATGAGGTTTTAAAATGTATTTTGAGGTATTAAATATGATAAATTATGGTTAATATATATTAAAAACTTACATACCTCCAATCATCAGCTATAACCAGTGTTGGCAAGTTTTAAGGTTTGGGAGTCTTTAAAGAGATATGGTATGATCATCACTAGCATAGGTTCAAGAAGTGACTAGTGAAAGGTAAGAATAGTTTAAATAAGTATGTTATATCCTAATCAATTATTACCAATCATTATTACACACAATTACAAATTTAAAACATGAAAACATATTCCTTTAACATCAAAACACATTCCTGCCTACACACACAATTAATGTTGGAAGACTTTTTTTTAGGGATTTTGATGTTTTAGAGAACCTAAAAATGGATTTCAGACTTAAAATTTGGTAAAAATAGTACACATTAATATATAAAACTTCCTATGTTATCCTTAGGGTCATATCCATAGATAAATATTCATTGTTATGTCATAAACAAACCCTAATCTGCTAACAAGTAAAGAGGAGACTAGGTGCATAATTCAATATTTGAAAAATAAGAGAGATAAAGATTAAATAAGGATTTTTTGAGATATAATAATATTATTTTAGTGTCATTATATTCCTTTTAAGTTTTATAAAAATCCATCTTTAAAAATAAATTCCCTTGAGGGATAGTAAGAAGAGAAAGACCTTAAACAGGCATGTGCACTAATATTAGTGGCATCCATGCGGATTGAGTAGTGTTTCAAGTAATAAGATATATAGATGAACATTAATATAGGTATGGTAATAATAATGAGTATAATATAACTAAATATCATCATGGAAGAGAACCAAACCTAGCTATCATGGTTTCATAGTTATAACTACTTAAAACCTAGGGTAGTGAAATCAATACATACAGAGCATAATCTGACATAGAGTCTTATAAAAAATATTGGTATCACTATGATAATATATCATATAGTTTTAAAACTCCATAAAAATTATATTTAATGAGGATAAAATACTTTTAGATCTCTGCCTTACACAAACACAAAGACAAACAAACCAAGCTTATAGGCAACCACTTGAGGAGAAGAGAAAAGTTGAAGTTTGACCATTTGAAGATGATAATATAAGTTTTATCAGGTAATAAAAATTAATTATTATGTTTTTGACCCTCATGCCATCCTATAGGTCACTCAGACCTCCAACACTTAGATTTGGCCAATTAGGCCTAAAAACTAAGAAGGCTTATATCACCTTAAGGCACTTGCAGACTCTATCAAGAAAAGGTAACTTCATGAGGATTTTTAAGTGGATATTTAAGGTCCTATAAGAGATATTAAAATAATATAAATACAATTAAAATTTCAATTTCTCCTTAAGGAAAATTTTCAACTACATAGTCTATACACTCAATTTGAACCACCTATTAAAGAGCTTGTATCTTTTACCACAATGAGAATTTGAAAAAATTATATTAGAATTATTTTAGGACAAATTTTTACTTAAAATACATTAATTATTGATGTTAATCTATTATTTTATGTTTATTAACCATAGCTAAGACTATAAGCAAGTCCAAAATGCATGTAAAACCCTACAAGTCAACTTCTCTATGTATGCATAATTGCACACCTTTTATATGGGAACCCAAGATTATCAAGAAATTTTAAGGGGTATATGTAATAAATATCCATGTAAATAAGTTTTGGTTTTGAGGTCCATACTTTATGAACCATCTTTAATAAGGTTCACCTCCCAAACCCTCCTACAGACCAGTTTTGAGAAAATTGAAGTTTCATACATTCAAAATCCCATGAATCATCCTAAAAAATATTTAAAAATGAATAAAACTTATAGAGGGTCATATAAATTGTACCGTTATGAAATAAAATATATGCACATAGAAGAAAACATGGTTTTTGAAGAAAAAGTAGAGAAAATAGAGGTACAAGGTAGTTTAATGGATTCCACTCATTGGAGAATGAATTTTGGAAATTTTTATTCATAATAAAACCATCAGATTATTAAAAAAAATACTTTAAATGCCTTTCTTAGTTCATTCAAAATAGCCAATCTATAGAAGTGGATGACAAGCTGACCTAGTCAACTAGTTTAACCAATTTATAGGTGTTACTTGCTTAGGATGACCCATTTCATGATGTGATCCATTGACTCATGTGTTAGAATCACTATTTTTTTATGTTTTCAAATTTGTATACATGTTATTATATCCATCAAGTGATATTATTTAGTTTACTAGGCCTAACTGGACTAGTAGACCTATTTGGTCAAACAAGTAAGTAAAGAATAGTGTAAAAAACTGATGAAGCAAGTTGATGAAGAGTGGAAACCCATAGATAGATGATCATCAAGATAAATCATGAAAAATATAGGGTATTAATGTGTAAATAAATGCAAAAGAGGGATAAATAATGAGTTGAATAGTCTTAAGTAATAATCACTCTGAGTTAACTGATCCTTGACTAATAATCAATGCATATTCCATAGTTTTCATGAAATGGAAGGATTATAACTTTACTTTATCTTATGTTAAGAGGATTTATATAAAAAAATAATGGTTTATCATGCTTTAAAATTATTTTGAATAATTTACTCTTTCCCACCACCTTATTTTCAATGCCAATGAGCTCATGCAAGGAGTATGCAAGGCACTAGACATAGAGAGATATCTTGAGGACTATTGATAGAAATTTGTAACTAAATTTGACTTGAGTTAATGATTAGATGACTCTTTATTATCTCCTCTATGTAATTACATTGGATTATCTTCTTCTTATTTTTACTATATATTTAGGATTTCATGCCTATTTTTTAATCCTTCTCTTGAGCATGATGAAACTTTACCAAGATTGATCTTTGTAACCTCTTGAATCAATAAAATGGACTATTGAAGAATATTTATGACTGACTTATAATGTGTGTATGTTTGATCATATGTTTATAAGTGGTATGAATCATCCCTTATCATATCCTTATTATACCTATCCATTTATGAATTATCTTTTGAAGGTCATATGAAGTTTCAAAGGTTGACGATCAAATTTATAGTGTAAAAAAGTTGAATAGTGTATCAGAGTAGACCTCTCTTCTTTTCCTTCCAATTTATGATCATACATCAAGACCTCCATATGAAATATTATTTCAAAATAAGCCTTAGATATAATCTATAATTTTATTTATGGTTCTTTAGTATTGTATGAGTTCAAATAGAGTGGATGAACAAGCAATATAAGTGTATCACCATCAGTAGAATAAGATTTCCCTATCAGTAATCTTTCAAAGTCTTTTCATCCCAAATAAAGTACGCTTTAGTAAGTGATCCAAAATTTATATATTAATATGAATTAACCTCAAAATCTAGAGGTTTGGTCTAGTTATAGGTATCCCATATCTTTAAACCAATCCAATATTAGTCCAGGTTTGAAGTCAATTTGAGTAGTCTACTTCAGCAAGGTGCAACTTGGGTTGTTAACAATTCTTGAATGCTTGGTGGGATACAAATCCAATCACTGGAGTACTAATTTATATCATCTTGGTTTTTACAATAAATTTTAATCACTCATATGGTCCTCATATCTGAGGTAAAGGGCAAATTTTTTTAACAATTTAATTGATTTTCATGTGTCTATGGTTAATGATGGCAGCATCTGGGGCATAATTTTGTCACATAACTCCTTATCAACAGCCCTATGATCCATCCCAATTCCATTATGATCTATATCCATCTCATTATGACCCATATCATCCCTATATTCACCCTAATCAATAATATGAGAGCACTTATCAAGTGTATAATTCTTGTGACCCTCATTTAATTCCTTGGCAACCTACTTATCAATCTAATCAGTCATGACAATATCATGAAATTCCTAATCAACTCAACCATGTTTCAAGATAATGCATATAAAGATTCAAAAAAACCTTTTTTCTATGAAAAACACATGGTGAGCATAAACATGCAAAATATCTATGGACAAGAGATCCCTAAGCATGAGATTAAGAGCATAAAGCTTTATTACAGCAAGCGAAAAAAGTGTGTATATCTTTCAAAAGTCAAGGCCATTCAAAATTTAGTGGTGATATCTTGGACATAGGTGGTCTAATGATAAGAATTAAAGATAGGTTGGTAGTTCATGAAAGACTTTATTTCCCCATTAAACTACCCTATTCTCTTTGTGAATATCAAACAAATGTATATCACAACCCTAAATATTCCATTTAGACCTTGCTAACTTTCCCTACTTAGAATTCTACCCAAGAGAGACCTCAAAAGCTAGAAGATGTGTGTTTTGAGGAGGCTAAATCACATGTTTCATATCAGATCATACAATATTATTCATATTCAAATCATCATGGAGAGACCTCTAATGAGTTGGTTTATGACTTTGAGGCTCAGCTATCCAAACAAGTTCAGCCTGCAAACCAACATCTATAGTAGTCAATAGCACATGTAAAAGTAACACAATATCAGTATGTGTCTCCATTCATACCTATTAATGAAATAAGTATAAAATAATAAGTCCCTAAACCTAAGTTCATGACTTAGAAACAAGTACAATAGTCTAAGGAGAAATAAGATCATTCAAACATAAGTCAAGATGTTAAAGTCAAAGACAAGCTTGAAGTCATCTAGCCTCAAACCGTCCCTCCTCAAGAGCTCAAGGCCATTATTTCATGGAAAGTTATCCAAGATAGCTTAAAACAAAGAGATGAGGTGATGGTTGTCTAGGTTGAGCATCCCCATGAGTAGAATCAAGCATCCATGGTAGCACCATTGGATTTATCTCATCTTCATAAGTATTTCCAGGGATCCACCATGTCATTATTTAATAGGGATACTCTCTAATGTGAGGTAAGTGAAATATTTAGCTAAAGTGATAAAAGAGTAAAGCACTCCATTTGATCAAGAATAAGATGGTTTATATGAAGTCATTGATCATATGGTAGCTTCCATTCATCATGATAATCCACAAGAGATTGCAATAGTGGTAGAAGACAAGTACCAATAAGCTAGTGAAAATGAAGAACAAGTTGAATTTCAATGCACGCTAAATCAGAAATTAGATGTTGAGGATGAAACAATTTCAAATGACCAATCTAAGATAGTGAAGGATGATTTCTAGCCTCATGGTCATGATCAATAAAGTGATATGTTTGATCTTGTGCCTTCTACTCTTCAAAGTGAAGAAACTCTAATTGTAGTTTAACTTGGTGAGAACCAATCACTAGACTTGTTTGATGTCATAAATTGAGGGTACTCTTTACTTTAAGGTGATTCATTTTAGGTTGAGAGAAGCAATCCCATCAACAAATAAGGAATTAGTCCTCCAAGTAACCAAATTCAAGAATTTATCTTATTAGGTGATGACTTGTTGGAGTATTTCAAGCAAGCTTAACAACCTCTCACTTATCTTCAGATGTCTCTCCATTCTTGGAATTTGTAAATCAACTCAAATGCACTTAAGGAATCCTTAAATTAGATCCATTTCTCTTAGAATATAGCTTTACATCAACACAATATCGATTTCAAGTTATCTAACATGATCATCAGTAGCTTATGACTAAGAAATAATTGATATTTATTTTGTAAAATACATATATATGGGAGGAGTATGACTAGGTTTTAGACTCACATTTACAATTCATGCACCTAAAATTGGAACTAGAAGACCCAGTTGCTTCCTTAAGAGGCCATAAACATGCAAATTCTCCTAACTACAAGAAGGAGCTATTAAGATATTTCAATTATAATTCAAGGTTTCATGGTGAAAAATTAAGTTTTTAATTTGACCTTGGAGGATAGACCTTGAATTTAGGTTAGTTGTGTTAGGTTTTTTGTCTTATTTCAATAAGTGATTAGCAAAAATAGTAGTCTACTACCGTATTGTTGTGTTTGTCTTATTTTATTTTTTCCTTAGGTTAGGTGTGTTTTATTCTTAGTTTAGGTTTATTTATTCTTTTATTTATTTTAGGTCTTGTTATTTTTACATTCAATAGAGGTGTGTCAAGGTACAAAATTATATTTTGTAGTCAAGTTAGTTATCAAATCATGTTTTTATGTTTCAAACTACCATTATCATATAAAAATCAAAAGGTTCTCTTGACCATCAAGCTATTAAACCCCTATGAGTCACCAAAAATGTTGGAAATTTATCCTATCAAGGCCAAATTTCAACCCATAAAGTAAAAAAATTTCATGTCTTAGTTGTCTTAGGTTTTTAAGTCATGTGTTTGACCACCTTGATGTCTTTAACCATCAAATGAAGAGAGTGAGTTTCAGTGTTCATCATGATCTTATCTTAGTTTCAACTTTTCATGAGATTTTCTAGCATAATTTAATGTATGAAAGGTATGGAAAAATCTATAAACATTTAAAGTGTGATCAAAATGCATAAAAAGTCTATTTGAAACCTTTTATGAGGCTATAATATGTTTTTATGGCATTCAGTGATAAACCTCTTTTGTAAAACTATTTGTATATTGCTTAGAACTGAAGGTTTTGGTCATTTAATGATAAATTTTGATTCAAAGGGCCACTAAAAAAATTATAGATACCTTCAAACATATTCATATTCATGAAATTGCCTTAATTCAAGTTTCTTGCTTTGGAATGATCTCTTCATGCAACTCTAAAGTGTAGTTTGGATCTTAAGGATTTCCCATGTGCCAAAATTTTATCTTATTTTATGTAAAAATACTTAATAATTTTATTAATAATCTATTTGACTTGTGGTCTTCCTCAGTATTCCCTAGATTGGTGGTTTCAAACTTGAAATATGAAGACAATGCAAAAGAAAGGCCTTTTCTATGTGTTTTCATGTAGGGAGTAAGGATTGTATGCCCTTTGGCATATAATGGAGGATAAATATTTGAATATATAAAAACAAAAGGTTTTAAAAAATATATTCAAATAATAATTAATCAAAAAAGGCTCAAAACCGGTTCCCTTTATTCACTTTGCTTCTTTGCACATGAAGAGATCCCTTCAGGGTTATAGATGGTAGGGCCATGAGAGAGAAAATCAAGCTTTGAAATTTTGGGAAAAGGAAGAGGTATAAGAGAGATTAAAACTATGGTAATTGTTTTTTATTTTATATCTCTCCTTCATGAACCATCCTTTAAAATTTAAGGCACTCACTATGCCTTATTCATCCAAGCAAGCAACTAGTTTTCTGAGATTTCTCCTCATCTAGGCATTAGGGTAGAAAATTTCAAGTTTTTAGATTTTGGAAAGAGCATGAGACACATTTCCATGTGTCTATTCAAATTATTTTCACATTTTTTTATTTCATATCCATCTGAAGAAGACATACAATGTAATTATATAGTTTGCAGGTACTTTTAGATATTGTATGGTTCATGAGAGAGAAAGAATATCAAGATTTGTTAGAATTTTGTTAGAAAGGTATCTTTAATTCATATTTAATTCATTAAAGGTTACTAAATTTCTCTAAAATTCATGTGTATCAATCACCCTCCATAATATTCAATCCTCCTCTTAATCATTTTTTGGCATATATTAAGGAAAGTTAGCATATGTTAAGGTTATTAACAAATTCCTAGGTTTCCATTTTAGCACCATATGCTTGTTCAAAGGCCTCCAAACTATTTTTAAACATGGATTATGCTTGATTAAGATCATAAATATGGTATTTAAATACAATTCTCATGTTATTTTCACCTCCATTATGTTTCATTCCATTTCATATTTTTCTCATTGCCTTTCATCATTACATAAGCCTATCTTTTCATTCCATTCTTAGTTTCATAGTTTCCCATCTTCCATTCATAGTATACCACCTTTAAATTCACTTAAATTTAATTTATCCATTATTAATAAATAATAAATGTTGAAATAAACATCATGGTCATGAAAATATGGTATACAATACTTAACCCTACTTAAAGAGATTAAAGATCATCTACAGCTAGAGGTTAATGAACATCTATAGTCTTTTTGAGCTCAAATTCGATAAAATTGTATGGGTTAAGGTCTATGTTAAGTAATTTTTTCACTCTATAAAAAATAATAACTTCATAATAATATTTTTGAACATCTTTCCTCAAATTTAAAGCATCCAATCTTACCCAAAATCTATACAGGAAGCATGGGTATCTCCACCTACAACCATGCTAGAAAAAGGAAGATCAAAGACATAAGACAAGGAGAAACTTGGTTATTTTAAAGTATATTTTTAAATAATGAAGATATAAATCAAGATTTATATCATTATAATGCAATAATAATATGTCTATTGGTGTTTTTAAATACCTAGAAACTATGCACAGTTTGTACAAAGGTAAAAAAAGGTCAAACACAGTCAAGATTATGATGAAGAAAGATTTGTATGCTTTAAGGTGGAGTATTGACTATGAATAACATAATATTTCAAGGAGATGGATATGAAATTTTTATAAAATATTTATTTTAATAATTAATCAAATTCAAAACTTAAAATATCATACATTTTCATATGGAGACCTGGGCACGATGGCAGCAAGCATAGCAGAGGTGGACGGCCCATCGACAGGCCCCAGGAAGGACGTGCCTTTGCCTGGGGTGGATCACTCAGGACAGGAAACCTTTATCAACAGCGACCACTCAAAGTTGAGCAAAGTCAATGGATGTCTTCTGAGAAGCCAAGAATGCCCTGTTTTGATCATTCCCCCAGATACTGTGCAGGAGGACGTGGAGTATCTCTCCTCACACACTCTGATATGTAAATTTCTAGGTATTCAAATCTCCTTGACTGCCCTGGAAGCTTGAATCAGGCGCTCCTGGCATATCGAAGGGGATTTTGACATAATGCTGGTAGGTAACAGTTACTTTCTCGTGAATTTCTCTTCGGTCTTAGACCGGAACAAAATTTTTGAAGGAGGACCCTACTTCTATGAACAGGTGGGCCTGTTTCTCAAACCCTGGCATGCGGGATTTAATTCGGTGAAAGAACTCCCTACTCATGTACCAGTGTGGGTGCGCCTTCTTAGACTTCCCCTGGAATTCTAGCGAGAAGATATCCTCAGGCAGATTGTGCCATGCTGGGAACCCCAACAGCTATTTCCCATCAATCACTGGAAAAAAAGGTAATTTCATATGCTCGTGTCTGTGTTGATATTGATTTGAATAATCCTTTACCAGACTCTATAGAAATCTGTATGGGATCATCCTCCTAGATACAACAAATAGATTACAAATCTATTCCATTCCGCTACCGTATCTGTCATATATATGGGCACCTGCACCATCAAAGCCCTCGGGCTATCAACTTCAATGAAACTGGTCCTAAATCCTCAGCGCCATTGGGTGTGGGTGATGGCAAAGAAATTGGATGCTCGGCTGTTACTGAAAATGTAAAATGCCAACCAGACAAGGGGGATAAAGGGAAAAATTATGTGTCCAATGTTGGTTTGGTGCAGGGAACAGGTGAACACAAGGTTGTGGAGATGGATGGTTTCATCCCAGTTAGGCGGCATGGGAAAGGCAGGAGTCAAAAGTGTAAGAATGCTGATCGGCAGGCTGAATTGGGTTTCAACAGATTTGAAGCTCTAGATTGTATGGCCATTGAGGATGGCATTCCAACAGAGCCCCAGATGGATGCGCTGGAAGAAGACAATCAGCCCTCCAGACCAAATAAGGACCAGGTCATGGTGTTTCAACTGAGCTTGGTGACCTAATTGAGGACGGAGGAGGAGACACAGGAGGTGCCTATTGACCCTCCAGAGAAGGAAGCTAGATGGGCTGATTTTCTCAAAGAAATTGAAGGTGGCAGGAAAGAAAAAGGCTCAGCCTTGGCACTTGGCTTAATGCAACGACCTTTCAAGAAGGGCACCTCTTCCATTCCATCCAAAGTAGGGAGAAGAAAGGAGCAAGAAAGGCTCAAGCTAGCAGGTGATTTATTGGTGGAATTAGGGGTTGTTAAAACCTTAGACGAACACTTCCCCCAACCCACTCAATGATTGTCTTATCTTGGAATGTGAGAGGTTTAAATAGCTTACCCAGACAAAAAGCTATAAGAAGGCTGGTTATGGAACACTCTCCAGATATTCTCTGTATTTAGGAGACCAAACTGTTAGTTGATTCCTTGTTCACCTATGTACCAAATTTCTAGACTCCTAGCCATTGTTAATGTATAGGTGCGTTGGGCAGCTCTGGAGGGATTGCTATATGCTGGGATCCGAAGAAAATAATGCCAATCCACTAGATGTCCAACCTATCTGCTATTTCTATGATTGCCTCTTCCCTAGATAATGGGGAATTAATTTTGGTAACAAATGTCTATGCACCTGTGGATTCTGAAGGACAAATTCAGCTCTAGCCGCATATTTGTTTTGTACGAAGCTATCACCCGTACCTTCCATGGATTGTTATGGGAGACTTAAATGCGGTCTTGAGCCTGGAGGAGAAAAAAGGAGGGCTACCTCGGCTAGGTCCCTCCTCTGATTGTCTTCATCATAATGTGGAACGGCTACACCTCTCGAATGTTAAACCTTCAAATGGACTATTCACGTGGAGTAACAGAAGGATTGGTAATGCTGCCATCTCTGAACGATTGGATAGATTCTTTGTCTCTTGCTTTTGGCAGTCCAATGCCTTCTCCCTTAATTCTAAAATACTGGATTGGAGGGGATCTGACCATTGGCCTATCAAGATATCCACTAGCTATATTAATGCCCCCAAAAAGCCTCCTTTTAAATTCCAGCTAATGTGGTTGCGTGACCCATCTCTTCATGACCTCATTAGACAGTGGTGGAGACAGGGGAGTCCTGCCTATGGCACTGCAATGTATTCAGTCCTTAAAAAATTGTAGTTTGTTAAAAGAAAGTTGCAAATCTGGAATAAAAATTGCTTTGGTAATTTGCATAGTATGAAGAAGAAGGTGCAAGAGTGGCTTGATGGGATAACCAGAAAAACAAGAGATGGTGGTTTCACGAACGCACTCCGGGAGGAGGAAATTAAAGCTATTAAAACTCTAGAGGAATGGGAAGTTCGTGAAGAGATATATTGGAAGCAGAAGGCTAGGATTGACTGGCTCCAGGAAGGAGATAAAAACACAGCTTTCTTCCACAAGTCCGTCCAGGGGAGGCGTAATGGGAATTTTATCTCTTCTCTTGTGACTCAAGATGGGCTACGGCTTACTTCTACTCAAGATATTAACAGGGAGGTTGTTCGTTTCTTTTCTACCCTTTTCTCATGCAATCCTCCACCCAAGGAGCTGGCTGAAAACATAGTTTTATCATGTATACCTCCGCTGGTGATGGTGGAAATGAATGAGGTCCTCATGAGTCTGATTAGCTTGGCTGAAGTTGAAGAGGTGGTGTTCATCATGAAGAGAGGGAAAGCCCCTGGGCCGGACGGTTTTCCTACTAAATTCTTTCAGGACTTTTGGGACATCATTAAACAAGATATGATGAGTGTGATTCAGGAATCGTATGCTAACAAAGAAATGCTTAAAGCATTGAATACCACTTTCTTGGTTCTGATTCCTAAGCAAGAACAGGCTCAGAGACTGGATTTGTTCAGGCCTATTGCGCTATGCAACATTGTTTACAAAATCATTTCAAAGCTGATCGCTCAGAGACTTAAAAGGTACCTCCCCAGACTCATTTCTGAAGAACAAGGGGCTTTTTTGGTCGCCAAATAGATCCTTGACGGAGTGGTTATTGCCTCGAAAGCTATCCACTCTATGAGCGCTTCACAGGAGCGTGCCATGTTTATAAAGCTTGATCTTGCCAAAGCCTATGATAGGGTTGGCTGGAGATTTCTGCACAAAGTTTTTTTGGCTTTCAGCTTCTATCAGGTTTGGATCGGGTGGATTATGAGCTGCATTACTATGCCTTCCTTTTTGGTCCTGATTAATGGGAATCCGTCGGAGCTCATCGCTGCGTCTAGAGGCCTTCGGTAAGGAGATCCTCTATCTCCATACTTGTTTATTATTCTGGCTGAGGGGCTTGGCCAACTTTTCAAACTTTGGGTCTCCCAAAATATCCTGCATGGCTGGAGGTGGGGGCGTGAGATTACTACCTTGACTCACCTCCAATTTGTGGATGATACCATCTTGGCTAGTCGCGCGCGTATCCGAGAAGCAGAATCTTTCAAGTACACATTGGATAATTATCTGGAGGCCTCTGGATAGAAAATTAATGATCATAAATCCTCTATTTACTTTTTTAACACTCTGGTGCCCATTCAGAGGAGGATTGCTGCCATATTAAGGTTCCAGATTCAAGTCCTCCCAGTGATTTACCTTGGGATTCCCATTGTGGTGGGAAGGCAGCCTAGGCTGTTCTGGCAAAATATTTTGGATAAACTGAGGCAAAAAGTGATTCACTGGACTCATAGGTGGCTGTCTACGGCTGGAAGAGTGACTCTTCTTCAGTCGGTTATTCAAGCACTGCCTATTTACCGCTGCATGGTTCAGGCTGCCCCCGTCTATTTCCTGTAAGAATTTGATGTGCTTGCTTGACAATTCCTCTGGAGCGGCAACCTACAGCATACTAAATGGAGCCTTATCAATTAGACTACTATATGTCATCCTAAGCATGATGGGGGGCTTGGCTTACGCTCTGCAATCTTGGCCAGTTAAGCCCTTGCTGCTAAGCTCTACTGGAGATGGTGTGCCAACCAGTCTTCACTGTGGGCCCGTATATTGACTGGCAAGTATTTTCCTGACATTGACTCCTAGCTGTTGCCTAGGCTCCCTCTTGAGGGGAGAGGGTCGATGGTTTGGAAGACTCTTAAGCTTGGCGCCTAGCTTGTTAAAAACAACTTATTCTAGATTTGCAATAGTGGTGCGGAAGTGCTCTTTTGGACCGACTCTTGGGATGGTGCACCACCCCTTTTATCTTCCCATCTGCACCTACAGGCTCTTAGTGTTTTTTTTCATACTGCTGGCTGGCATAATGTGGCACACTACAAGGAAGCTTATATCATGGGCACTACTATTGGGTACAGGTGGAAGAGCTCATCTGATTGGCCGCCGGGAGGTTCTGATGCAGAGAGGAGGGAACTTAATCTTATTCTTGAATCCAGAGGGTGTAGCTCCATACATGGATGTGATGATCTTGCCTGGGGGGTGATGCTATGGGATAGTATACTGTCTCTTCTGGTTATAAGGCTCTGACCAAACAACTCCCAGTTGGTGGGCAATTCTTATGGGGAAAGAAAATCTGGAACAGGGCTGCCTGGCCCAAGTATAACTTCTTCCTTTGGCTGCTTACTTACAACAGATGTCTTACCTGGGACAATCTATGTAAGAGGGGCTTTTAGGGGCCTTCAAGGTGTGTTATGTGTTACAGCAATGAGGAAACTGTTTCTCATCTCTTCTTTCAATGTGAGTATGCTAGGCAGATTTGGCATTGGTGGTGGAATGCTTGGGACTCTCCCTATTGGAATGTTCACTCTCTGATTGAATTCTGGGAATGTCTTGGTCATGCTCCCTCTAAGTCTTCTTTTCTCCAAATTGCCTGGCTAGCTGGCCCATCCTTTATATTATGGAATTTATGGATTGAACGCAACAACAGGGTCTTCAGGGGAGCGCAGCTGGATATGTCTGCTCTGTGGATGAAAATTATGGCAGCGTTGAAAGAGACTTTGCATGCTAAAGGTGCTGAGCGTAGTGATATTGACCAAAAGGAGGCCGCAATTTGCTCCCTCCTGGTCTTGGACCCGACATCTAACCGTGCAGCTAAGGGGATTGGGCTGCGGGCGAATGGTAAGTGGAAGGGCTCTAGGCCGGTGAATAGAGCTGGTCGGTGGACCCCTCCTGAGGAGGGAACTATCAAAATCAACCTGAACGGATCCTCCCATGGGAATTCGGGGGAGGCTGGTATAGGTGGTGTTGGCAAGGACTGGAATGGTAAAATCCAGCTTATTTTTTCCAGATACAAAGGCCATCAGACTAACAATCTTATGGAAGCCTTAGCCATTCTGGAAGCATTTTCTCTATGCTATCAAAATGGATGGGATAAGGTTATTTGTGAATCA
This sequence comes from Torreya grandis, assembly GCA_037957365.1. Taxonomy (NCBI): domain Eukaryota; kingdom Viridiplantae; phylum Streptophyta; class Pinopsida; order Cupressales; family Taxaceae; genus Torreya; species Torreya grandis. Next base: position 30,190 of record JARHVA010011211.1, on the reverse strand, counting down.
GATTCACAAATCATTATTAATTTGCTGAACAAAAGTGATTTGGGATTGGTGAACTGGCAACTTCAAAGAGTTATCCAATAGATTTTGCAATTAGGCTCATCTTTGTGTTCGATTTCCTTTACCCATATTCCTCATGAATGGAATTACGTTGCAGATTGTTTGGCCAAGTGGGCCTCGGAATATGGCCCCATCTGGAATATTACTGAGATAACAATGCTTCCTATGAATTTATACCAGCAATTGGTCCAACTTGTGGACCAAGATAATGGTATGTAATTTCTATTTCCGGTTTCGTTCTTAATAAATTTTTACCCCTCTTTTTAGTTAAAAAAATCATACATTTTCATATGGAACTCCATCTACAACAGTGTTTGAAGAAGCTTGAAGTATATGTGTCTTTGACCAAATGAATGGATGATAAATAAGGTGTTGTTACATATTTAATATAAATGGATTTTATATCCAAGGTTTAGATTTATTTAATATTTTTATTAATGAAAAAAATTAGGTTCATTTACAAAATATCATAGTCATTCACCTCATGAACAGTTATCTATAGCCTTGCTAAGACAAGCCTACCTCTAAGCATGAAGAATGAGGAGTAGAGTGGTTTGATGAAAGATTCTGATATGAAATGGAAGATTCATGAGTATTGTTAGATATTAATAAGTTAAACTCATTAATAAGGTTTTCCTAAACAAGTTTCACTCCAAATTCAACCTTGAATTGTCTATATATAGCCATACTAAGGACAATTGCATTGACCTATCCACATACCTTGAAGTTAAAGTATAAGAACAAAGATTATGAGGCCATATATTTATTAAAATTTAATAATAAAATCATGAAACCTTCATCAGGATCATGAGACCCACTACAAGTACTACCAAATTAGTAATTTACAGTACACAGGCCTATGTACGGATTAGGACTGTGTAAAGCCTAAAAACATTATTTGAGGAATAAATTGCTACAAAAAGGGATGAGAGGAGGTTTATAAATGGATTGTTAGGTAATAAAGGTCTTAAATTATGGTGAATATATATCAAACACTTCCATACCTATAATCACCATCTATGGCTAGTGTTGGTAGGTTGTAAGGTTAGAGAGTCTTTGAAGAGATATGATATGCTCGTCACTAGTATAGGTTAAAGAAGTGACTAGTGAAAGGTAAAAATAATTGAAATAATGATTTTATAGAATCATAAATATTATAAATAATTATTTAAAAAAAATTCAAAGTTAAAACATGAAAACAAATTCCTTTAACATTAAAACACAATCCTGCCTACACACATAGTCAATAATGGAAGTTAATTTTGAAGGATTTTGAAGTTTTAGAGCACCTAAATATTGAGTTGAGACATAAAATTTGGTAAAAATAATATTTATGAATATATTAAACTTCAAATTTTATCATAATGGTCATATCAATAGGGTAAATAATCATTGCTCTATCATAGACAAACCCTAGTCTGCTAGCAAGGAAAGAGGAGACTAGGTGCATAATTCAAGATTTGAAGAAAAAGAGAGATCAAGATTAAAGGTTTTTTTTATATATAAAAATATTATGTTAGTTTCCTTATATGAATTTTATGTTTTAAAAAATATCCAACTTTCAAAATAAATTCCCTTGAGGGCTAATAAGAAGAGAAGGACCTTTAATAGGCCTAGTACTAGTATTAGTCACATACATGTGGATTGAGTAGTGTTTCAAGGAATAATATAGATAGAGTAATGTTAAGAGATTTATGGTAAAACTAATGTGGATAGGATAACTCAATGTTAGAATGGAAGAGCACCAAACCCATCCATCAAGGTTTCATAGCTAAGATTGCTTAAAACCCTATGGTAGTGAAATCAATGCATATAGAGCATAATGTGATATATAAGTTTTAAAAAAATATTATTATAACTCTAATAATTTATGATAAATTTTTAAAACTACATAAAAATTCTATTTAAGGAGGATAAAATACTAATATACCTCTCCCTTACACAAACACGCAAGCAAGCAGACCAAGCCTATAGGCAACCACTTAAGGAAAAGAAAAAATTTATAGTTTGAAAATTTGAAGATAATAATACATGTTTGATCATGTAATAAAAATTTATTATTATTTATTTTTACCTCATATAATAATATAGGTCACTCAAACCTCCAACACTCAAATTGGGCCAATTAGGCCTAAAAACTAGTTTTGGGCCAATGAGGCCTAAAAACTAGTTTTGGGCCAATTAGGCCTAAAAACTAGTTTTAGGCCTAGAAGGCCTATATCACCTTGAGGTACTTACAGACTCTATAAAGTAAAGGTAAATTAATGAGGATGTGTAATGGGATATTTTATGTGATATATGATATATTAAAATTTGATAAATACAACTAAAATGTCAATTTGGTCCTTAAAGAGAAATTTGAACTACATAGTCCATACACTCAATTCAAACTGCCTATTCAAGAGCTCATATATTTCACCACAAGGAGACTTTTAAAAACTTATATTAGAATTATTTTAATACCCATAGGCAATTTTAACCCATGAATTATTTATTTTTATTAAGGATATGATTTTTATGAACCATGTCTAAGACTATAACCAAGTCCAGAATGCATGAAAAACCCTATAAATAAACTTATCTATGTGAATATATTTTCACACATTTTTCGTGGTAACCCAAGATTATAAATA
>JARHVA010011211.1:0-22500 GCA_037957365.1 Torreya grandis | reverse complement strand
AAACAAATAATAACTAGATAAGGTCATGAAAAATCCTTAACTAGAGGTAACACACGATTAGAGGATTTTATATGGATAAAAATAATGATCTCATATGCATAAATTTTAGGTTACATTGATGTGTAAGTCCAAATACATGAACTTTAAACTCTATACTATTGGTATGTCCTCATATTAGGATCACCTGAGGGTCTTTAACCCTACATAAGCATCATATTCTCCCTAGTGAGTCCAATTAATGGCTAAGGGGAATTGCTATTTTATTCATGATTTTAGTATTGATCATATGAAAAGAGGTAACCCAATTATTCCACATATTCAGCATTACAAATCTAAAACATTAGTTAATAAGATCTAAGATTAACTAGATTATCACAAAAATGATTACATAAATCTAAAAATTAGAAACAAGCAATATTTCCAATACAAGGTGTTAAAATTCCAATAGAATAATCATCATACTAAGCTATGCTTAGACAAATATTTTGAAATAGTTAATTAGGAGTTAAAATACCATTTCTAAAATAAATACAATATAATCTTTTGAAACATTTTAATTCTTTCAATCTTTGAACAAGCAAAAATAATGTTTTTGTGTTATCCCTTCTTGTCCACTAGACCATGACCAGAACTTTGGAATCATTACTCCCTAGTTATTTTGTATTATCATGTTAGTAAAGAAGATATATTTTCATTTGATTTAACATCCAAATGTTATGTGAGTCCTAAAATTTCACATTGCATATGGATAGTACTCCATAAGAGGCCATCACATCAAAAAATTATACAATCATCAAAAGATCAATTTTTAAAACATGCATTCCATATTCTCAACCATCCCACAAATCAGTAAATATATGTCTTACCTTTATTTAACATGTGCTTGTACCTTAGTCATTATTAGTAATTACATGAACACATTCAAGTTAATCAAAACCAAAAAATATTGTTCCAACAACCATGCTTATATTATTCATTTTGATATCTAGTAAATTCCAAACATTTCATTATCTTAACATATTTTAAACTGAAAAATCATCCTAAGTGAACAAACATCTTCTATATGGTTTACTATTTACAAAATTAAGTAATCCACCATATGCATACTTCAACATTACAAAAAGGGGTACAATATAACTTCTTTGCAAAGACCTATGGCCATAATATTATTTGATAACTTTCAAAAACCAAAATGATCAATGAGACTTTTAATCTAATGATACAAGAAATGAAAACCTCAAAACCAACATATACTCATTACGTTACATTAATACCAATAAAAAATCATAATCATACATGTTTAAAACAAGATGGAATTTTGATTATTTAATTTTAATGTATAATATTCATGTGTGTACACCAGCTAAAATATAAACATAAAATAATAGAAACACTATTGCATATAACAACATTTTAAATTTAATTCCAACATTACCATCTACTTAGTCATTTAGATCAAATGTTAGTTATCTAATTGATCATGTTGTATGGTATTAAAACATCACCCTTATATTCCAATTGAAATCAAATTTAATCAAATAGTCCACAAATCACAATATTTCAATATCCTAAGACCATTAAAATATATTAATATTGACTTAAGATAAATCATGAACTAAATAATAGATACCATTCCATTTTGTCTACTTACATCATGTTACTGTTTCATAAATTGAGCACACTATTAACAAGTCCTTAACAAGAAGCAAAAATAACAACTAATAATAGAATCGATGTAGCCCCATAGGGTTTTAAATTTTTAATCAACATCAAGTTTCATGTTCTTATGACTATAAACCATTAGATAAATAAGGAAATACATTAATAGCTTCAAAATCTAACCAGTAGGGTTAAAATGTCAATAATTAAAGAAAATCAATCTCTAAATGAATTGATTTAGGCAATAAAACTCAAGAGTAACGCCAAATACTTCATTAAGACTATTGAGAAAGGTATAGGTCACTATAAATTATTTAATAATGATTAAACTAAATAAAAATAGAACATGAAATAATTGTACAATTTTTTCATTAACATATCTTTGCATACTTCTTAAGAAGACTGGCACCTAAGTCTTAATCCTAAAATTAATATAGTAGTCAATTATAACTACGTCATGAGTAAGAGACTACACTAAATTATATATTTCAATGGTTACTCAACACATAGTTATGATGTATGCATGCATGTGTGTGTGTGTGTGTGTGTGTGTGTGTGTGTGTGTGTGTGTGTGTGTGTGTGTGTAACTATAACAACATATATTTAAAAAGGGGGAGCCTAATTACCTTTCCTGCATTAATTGCACTAAATAATCAAACAAATTAATGCTCCTACACTAAGAAATACAATTTAACACTAATCTTCAATCATAAATGAATTAACTCATAATATAATCATGTAATGAAATAATGATTATAATTTAAGTATGAATGACTGAAATTGATTTTACACTAGTTCAAACAATTTCTAGAGTACAACTAAATAATAAGAACATATGTGTCCAAAAATGGAATTATAACACCAATTTGAATCCATCTAAAAATAAATAGTATCTCCATCATAAAAAAATCATCATGCCTAGTCCTTATTGGAAGAAAAATTACTGGGGGTGAATCACTCTTTAGAATTTTTCATTCAGTTCCACTTAATCAAACGTGAACCATTCTAACAAGCATGTATATCCTATCAAGCAGAAGCATCAAATCATAAGAGCATGAAACACATGGACACATCATATATGTGGGAAAACCTTAAGGGAAATAAAACCCACTGATGAATAAAATGGAGTACAGTCCTATAATAAAAACATTAATCTTTAGTGAAGCACCCACTCCACATGGAATACCAATCCCAACTAGATCAACACCAACTCAGCTAGGTTTTAGCAAACACCTACTTACAAGGAGTTACCAAACCCATAGATGAATCAACACCAACTCAACCACATGATTACTTGATAACCTTAAGAAACCCTCATTTCTCATATAATATATGATGATAATATTTTTCAACTCTTTTCTTACTTTTATCCCTCTCAAACTAGTTTCTAGCCTTCTTCACTTAACTATCCCTCATCATGGCTTGATTAGGTCTTCTGACCTTCATTATTATATGTAAAATATTTTTGAGATATTCATGATACTTTTTTGATGATATGTATGACCTTATTCTACTCGCTAATATTATATATCATTCACTTATACTCCCCACTCTCTAAGCACATACAAATAGGCCTAAGTTGCCTTTCTTTTAAACAAGTCACTTGATAATATCCTTCTTAGTCAACCACACATTCTTATATCTTAGATATGCCATGAAATAGGTCTTATAATATTAAAATAACATGAATTAATCATGAATAAATCAATACATTAGCTTTTCCATAACTCAATTATCCCTTATTCTTTTTTAGACCTTAAGGAGACATAATAGGTCTTCTTAACAACACCTTACCCTTTGATCTTATTAAGTAATATTAAAACACCTAAAATGGAAGGAAAAAATCATATTCAAATCTAATATAACTTATCCAACTTTAATTAATGCCACAACACCTTTTAGGTCCAACCACCACTTGAACCCTTTCTCAAATCACTATTCATAAAAGGCTTATGTATACATAGAAACTATGTCTTAAACAACTAAGGCATAAACATAATTGTTCCAAACAAACACGTAAAAAGGTTAAATATTAATAAACCTCATGACCTAAGGGTCATCATAAACTTCATCATATGCTTCAAATCAATGTATATAGGCTCAAACTATTCTCTACAAGATGCTCACTCAAAATTACCAACTGACTCCAAAACATAGTCAAGGAAACATGAAATTTTGGCACCTAATTGAATATACTCAAGGGATTTCAATGAATTAAAATTATATTATTATATAATAAAATAAACCTCCATCAAATATATCATAATATATAATTTAAACTATTGGTCTTATAGACCAATTTGTTGACCTTCTCTCTCATAAACTCCACTTAGACAGATAAGCCATTTTGGATTCAATGTTCCAACCTATTATACTCACTACCAAGATTATGAGAAGAATGGATAGATTATTCAATTAATAAATAGAATCATCATGAATTCCAATTCATCACTCTTACATGAAAACACATCAAGAATCATCTTCTCACTCTTGCCTGATTTTTTTACTGTCTGCACCATTAGGTCTATTAGCAATTGGCCAACTTGGATCGCCAATTTTGGAAATCTGAGTTCTAGAACCTATCTAAAAATCTTTATGGATAATAACTACAAGTATTACACTTTGATCTTCATGCACTTATCAATTTTTACTTGATAAACTTTGCTTGTTATAGCAAATTTCTGAAAAAAAAAGCACTTTCCTATAGGGTTTATTCACTCACCTAAGAAATAAATAACACCTATAGGTTTTTAAGAGAGTTTATTTCAACATAAAATTTCTTTTATAGCCATACTAAATTGTTCTATGTTATTTATAACAAGATCTTTAACATCAGGTCATTGTTAGGGGTCTTTCAGGGTTTGGACCATCTTTTAGTCTTAATGATCATTCATAAAACTTATCTCCTCTTTCTAGAAACTAATGCTTGGAAATTTGATATATAACACTTAATCATATACCATTAACATATTATATTCTCATGAAGATGTTTTATGTTCCAATGAACACTATAAAAACCTTTTCATGTAGACAACTCTTCATTCTATGCCTTGAAAAACCTTAAAACACATTTCAAGCCTTTTATTGCAAACCATGTCCTAAGACTTTATTCACATGCTTAAAACAACTTCAATAACCTATATCAATGTTTAATTTCTCACCCAAATCATGAAAACTAATCCTAATACATCATTTACCCACCATATCTTTTTTTACTTTCTATTCCTTGACCTGCAAGTCTTTTTAAGCCTTTAATTTAACCTTATATCAACCCTATAGTCTTCAAATTGAAACTCTCCTATGTTAAAATTCCTATTTTGTATGATTAATAAACCTCATAAACTCACTCTTCTTTGGAGTTTCAATCATATCATCTTTAGAGCTTCTTATATATAGTTGGAGCTCGACTAAGGATCTTTGAAGCATCTTCAGAGATGCATATACAAATTTTAGGAGATAACTTTCTAATAATTTTCAATACCCTCAACACCTCATTTCCAAGCTCAAATTGACCCCTTTTAGGAATGTCAGTCTCATCTAAAACTTATATGTTATCTAACTAAAAATCAAGAAACCAACTAAAAAAGGAGAATTTTTGCACTTGTACAACCCATAAGAGAGTGTGACACATGGGATAAGTTTTTTATATGAATATTAAGATTCCTTAGAATAACTTTTACACTTTAAATACTTTTAAAGTGCCAAATTTTAGCTGAAACCATTCTACTCCTTCATCTCCTTTCTAGACATGCAGAACCAGTCAGTAGGTTTGTGCTTAGTATGGTTAGCTAAATAACATCCAAGTCAAACACCTTTGGGAATTAAAATTAAACTAATATATATTAATTTACATATCAAGTGTTCAAGTATTTTTCAACCATGATTTATGAATCATCTCTAACAAGTTGACTATGTTTTTTTACTCACTATTTCGTGTACCCTATAGGTTTTGCTCTTGTATGGATACTTACATATAATCTAGTTGGTTATGTTGATTATATATTATATTATATCTCTCCTCAAATTATTTATATTTTTTTTTATGTTTCAAGGTGTTTTGATAAAAAAAATTATCTCTTGTTGTAGGAAGGTGCCACCATGAGAGATCTCAGTCATTTTCCTTGCTTGAAAAATGCTTAGTTCTATGAAAGGGTATCATGTGAATAAGATATGATGTTTCCCATGTTTTAGTGACATAATTATCACATCCCTTAATTTTTATTCTCTTAACATCATGCTTTACTCAAACTTTCAGTTGTGTCATATTCACAATCAACTCTTCTCTCACTTTCACTTGTAATCACGTGCATGAAGATTGTCTAGCATATCCATGGATTTGTAATGAATGAATGTAAACGTTTTTAATACATTATTATCTTAATTTATTACATTTTAATTATTTAATAAGATTCAATATTGGTTTCAAGTTCATGCTTTACACAAACTAGTCACTAGCTACCACTATTTGCTCTGTAATAAGGGCTTGAAAGAGGATATTGAATTGAAATAGAGGTTTTGAAATTTGTCTCAAGATCCCAATAGTTAAAAATATACATTTAAGGATTATTAATGACCTTAAGTATATTCATGAGACCATTAATCTATTCACATTTCTTTAATTTTATTCACTGCCTAGATACAATTTAAGGTGCACCTATAAGAGTCTCTCATGATGACTTCATGTTGGAACAGGAGCCTTGGTGGTCTTATTAATTATATGAGTGCATTTTTAAACTTTTAAAGGGCTTAAATTTAACCATAATCATGTATATCTTGCATACTGCCTACATTACCATGCACTCCTTGTACACATGACAATGCCCACCTACAAGTGGTATTAATAGAGAGCTAAAGAGCCATTTTAAAGTGTTAAAACACGTTATGGAACCTTATTTAGAGCCCTAGTATGTTTTATGGATAATTTTAGACTTATTTTAAGTGTCAAATTTAAAAAATAAAGTGTAAACCACCTTCTAACATGAGAAGATTGAGTTCAGGGACCTTTTCCCTAAAAGGCAAAAACATAACACTTTACCATTTTGTGGATATCTTATAATAAGGTCATAAAGGGATTTTAAGAATATAAATGTGTATGCCTTGTATCCTTCACATAGTATAATATCTATACAAAATATAGATGTCAAATAATCAGTTGAAGCTAGTAGGTGGGGGCCTCAAAGTTGCCCATTTGAACACTAAGTTTCTCCATTATCATCTATAGGTTTTGAATTCCAAGTGACCTTGGTATCCTATAGTAAAAATAAGTAATATTATCCTATTTGAATGAAATTATTGGGTAAATTTAATAAAAATTTGAATATATACCATTAAGAGGAGTTAATATGTGCTGTTTCAAGTTCAATCCACACCTATAGGTGTCCTTAACTTTATGGGTACTCACCTACAACTGACTGTAGGAGCACACATTTAATGATAGAGTATTAAACATGGAAATATTAATGTTTATTTATGAAATATTATTATAAATTTTCCATAGTATATAAATTTAAGGTGGCATGTCCTGATATGAATTTTCACCCATAGGCCTCTACTTGATCCAATATAGTAAACTATAGTTGACAACATGTAACAGTGGGCTGAGGAGTGAGTTCTGAGTGTTAGTATAGGATAATTATGAAAAAAATAGGCCCCAAAAAGTATCAAATTATCATAAATGAATCTAATGTTGTTTTTATACACTATACCAAAGGTTCAAGCAAGCATGATCATCTACATGTGCCCTTCTAAGACAAAAAAACACAGTCAGACCTAATGAAGCCAAAGTATGGTTGAAGATGTAGAGATATATGATTGAGAGTGTTAGTTAAACAAGATATATAGTTGGAAAATGATAATGTCTACCCCATAATACACCAATATCATGGAAATAGGGGAATAAAGAACACTAATCAAGTAATACATAGTCTAGGGTAAAAATCCTACACACAGTCTACGTTCTAGGGGTCTATTTTGGATTTTGAAAGAGATGGAGTGTCAAATGATATGACCAAAGGGTAAATTTTTGTGTATAATGTCATCACAAATTGTATAATATCCTCAAATAACTAGTTGGTATGAGATGATATAGGAAGATCCCTCTATTTTGTCTTAGATAGAGGGCACTCCCTTTTTACATAAATTCTACAGTCTTGAAGAAAAGGGAGAAATGGATGAGATAAGGAGATAAATAAACCTATTAAGAAGGAGGAATCCCAACAGGGTGGTTTAGACCCTCAAGGTTATATTCAAGTATGTTAAGTAGGTTTTTGGCCTAAATCCTAAATGAAAAGCCACTTTCACTTCCAACTGTAGGATGGAAGTATAACTCATGTGTACATGTATATTGGGACATAAAAGATGTTTCCAAACTCTTGGTATGTAGAGAAACCATAAGGAGATCCAATTTTCACTTAGAACCATATCATGGATTGTGTAAATGGAAGGAAAGGCTCTAGTAATCAAATTTATATTATCACATATTATCTAAGGTTGTGCATGGATATCCAAGATGTTTTGAGAAGTTGATAAGGGTCCTAGACATCGACCTTGTGTAATTTGTTTGCAAATTTTCCATCTTTATGAATGAAGATTAAGAGCTTAAAAGACCTAAAACCCTTGTAAACCCTTGTAAATGAATTGATTGAGTAAAATAGGATGGAGAGCTATACGAATTAAATATAATGACCATGAAATTGGATGGTGGTTGTAAATTACTCTTCAAGGATCCTCTTCATCAAATTTTATGTTACCCTACCTATACAGATAGGGGACAAAATTGCTTTCTTTGACTATTTTGTGAATTATGTAGGTTTTAATGATTTTAAAGAGGAGAAATAAAATTTGGGAGTTATAATAGGAATTATAACTCAATATGACCATTTCATACTACAAAAAAATTCCTATGTGCTCCTACAAGTAGCTCCATCTTAGATAGTCAAACTAGCATAGTGAACATGATAGTGAGAAGGGTGAAAACCTTCAAGTAAGTTGATTTTAAAGTGTGTCTGATACATATAAGGCCATGGATGGACTTTAAATTTTTAATTCACCCCTTTTAAATATTTATATGATAAATTTATGCCATTTTGTAATCCAAGTGTGCAAGGTGTGTGAAAAGGGGAGTTTCTTTGACTACAGGTAGTGATGGCTTACTTTTAGAGCAATATAGGTAATTAAGAATGTAAAAAATACATGTAAATTAATTTCCATAATATATCCCTCTCATTTAAATCATGAAACATATCCCTAGTGAGTTTTTGGATGTTTCAATAAAGCTAAATGATGAAGGCAGTTTTCTTGTGCAAAATAAGGAGCTCCACACCACATCTCATGAGTTGCATAGTTTGGAGAGACATTTCTCCTATCATAACTTGAATTTTATATCTCCTATTAATTATTATACACATTTAAATCCTCCTCTCATCATGAAAAGTGTCCAAGTGACTTTTGGACTTCCCTTTTCTCACTTCTCTCTTAAATTCTATAAGTAGTGACTTTTTAGGCTCTTTTGGGTAGCCTCCATTGGTTAATGGTGAAAACATATAATTTTTTTTATTTGAATTTATTTTTAAGAAATAATAATTTGAATTTATCTCCTTATATGCTTCATAATTGAGTCTTTTTACAATCTCCTTGATCTTATCTAGTCAAAGATAGTATTTTCTACCATGTTGTTTTTGATTGTCCACCAAGTGTGCAGAAGAGTAATTGTTACATATATTTGTTAGTGTTATTTATTAGTGTATGAGAGTTTTATAAGTGTTTTATTATTTTATTCTCCAAATGATCACCATTATTCCTCTTAAGCATCAATATAGCTCTTGAAACTAGCATATGAAGCATTAATGTAATAATTTGTCTTAAGTTGTGAGTTATGTGTGAAAGAAGCTTTGATTTGCTCTAAATAGTATAAGTTTATTAAATATAAGGAAAATAATTTTTTTTGCATCACCCTTTAACTTTTTTATTTTTTTCTTCTTAACCCTTTTCATGCAAAGTTGATAAGTAAATATGTGTTCAAAGAGTGCATCAAGGGAACTAGCCCTTCTAGATTACCCACAAATTGTGAGATGTTTCCATTATGACACTTGGATGAGGAGAGCTAAGACATATCTTTAAGGGGTTAAAATACAAGTGATAATAGTTTTTGGCATGCTCGGTGGGACTCTAAGTCTTAAAATATTATCCCAGATTAGTGTTGATATTGGCATAGTTGCATTTGTAAGAACATCTATATTCAAAATGGTGAATCCACTATGTTTTCAACTCTTTGGTTATTGATCAATTATTATTTTCCATTCCAAAGGTGACCACTATGTTTGCTACTAAAGGCATACTTTTTCATTTTGTGCAACAGGTTGAGATATATGAATACTCATCCTTATTCAAGAAAATTGGATTTTAACAAACCAAGTACAATTCTCTTATTTGTTTCAAACCCTAATACTCATAATATACATTCCAATATGGATATAAATATACCTTTTTTAGCCTTCACTATATCATCTCCTTTAAATCTTTCCCAATATGATCAAATTCTTTGAGTAGCCATTAAGAGTGTTCCATGTTTTAGTGGAGAAGGTCCTATTACTCACATTGATCACTTTAGAAACATGGAAATTTTATGCAATATACATAATATCACTCAATAAAAATATCCGTTAGGCTACTAGAATTGTCTTTCAAAGGGAAATCTTTAGATTGGTATGGAACTCTACCTCATGCTTCTGTTAATTCATAGGATGAACTAGGAAATCTATTGTCTAAGAGGTTTGAATAGAAGAGTGATTATTTATCACTAGTTGATCTATTGACTACTATCAAGAGGGATCTTCAAGATTTCATGTAAGATTTTAATTTTATATTTCAAAATACATGGGATAGGATCCCAACCCTTATCAGACCCATTCTAAATTATGCCTTCTTGTATTAACTAAGAACATTAAATAGTGATGTAGCCATGATGATCCAATATATGGGTGGGAATATACTACCTAATGACTATCAGATAGATATTAATTATAATAATTGTCTTGTTAAAGTGGTAAATATTTCTCCTAAACCACCAATGCCATTGTTTCCTGATTTGCAACCTTGTAGTCAAATTGTATTACCTACCTTGGCTCCTTTAAGTAATATCCAAGAGAAGTCTACCCCTAACCCTACCAATGATATTCATGAAGTTTATATCTTGATTTAAATTTTTATTAATGATTTGGTTTCTCTCAAAATATAAAAATCCCATAATTATATGCCTTATCAGCCTTACAATCAGTTTGGACAAGCAAGTAGGGCTCATTTTCAAGGTAATGCTCAAAGACAAGGTCAAATAACTCAATATAGACATTACCAACGTTTCAATATTAATTCCACATCATCTTATAGATCTATTTTTCTTATTCAAAATAATTTCACTCAATCCATTTATGGAAAAGTAAAGAAAACTAATAAGGCTCCTCATTTTCATCTATCCTTGATCATTGGTGATATTTTATTTCACAATTGTATCATATATAGTGGGCTAGTACATCATTCATGCCTAATTAAATAGCATATAAGTAGGCCTCAAATATGAACCAATGGCTAAAGGAGTTCTACAATTGGATGGGTCGTAACCGAAGACCTTGGGAGTAGTCAAGAAAATGAATTTGACTTTACATGCTTGTCTTAATTTCTTCATCCCTCATGATGTGTTTTTTATAGATTTACCCCCATACTTTGCTCTTTGTTTATCAAGAGAGTTACAACCAAGATAGGTGGATACTTCATAGCAAGTTGGTCATACATGGTTTTAAAAACAAGGTATGAGATCAAGGTAAATATTCAATTAGAACCTATTTGTCACAATCATTTAGATCCCTACATGACTAGAGTTTCAAATGTCAATTACACTATTCTTGATGAATAAGAAATTCACATGGATCAATCTCCAACTTCTTCTCTTGAAGGACTTTCTGATATACATCTATATGAATGGGGAACTAAACACTATGAACATGATCCTTATATATTCATAGAAGAAGCTAGTCTTAGAGTGTATTGTCTTCATGAAGAGGTTTCTTTCATGCCAGATTTGATGAATCCAAATGAGACTATGGATGGTCTGACAACTATATTTTGATGGATCAAGAAGCAAGGATGGATGAAGTGGTGGAGTAATGTTAGTATCTCTATACAAGGAAAATTATTACTCTAATTTCATATTTCACTTCAGTTTTACTTGTAATGTAGTAGAATATGAGGCCCTCATTCATGGCCTTGAGTGGGATAGAACAAGAGGTGTGAAGGAGTTACAAGTTTATAGTGATAGTGATTTGATTGTGAATCAAGTGAGAGGTAAAAATATGACTAAGAAATCTTTAATTAAATATTATAATTATAGAGTGTAGTATATTTTATAATATTTCCAAGATTTCAACATTAAATCTATGCCAAGAGAAGATAAAAAACATGTTGATAGGTTAGCATCCATTAGAGATCAATTTGATGTTCTAAAAGGGATAAGAGATGATAAGAACTAGCCTCATATAGGAGTGATTGTAAAGCCCTCTATACTTGATAATGTCACTAATTGGTAAGTATTTGATAGTGAAAAAAAAAATAGCTCTTTTTATACAAGAGGAGGCTGAGTTTTCCTCAAAAAACCAGTCTAAACTACAACAACAATAGGAGTGCAGATTATATAATTAAAGACAAACAAGCTCCATAATGAATTTATCACAATTTAAAGTATTTTTAATGATGATGATTACTTAAATAATTAAAAGGTAAGCATGTATACTAAATAATAAATCTATGAGAGAGTACAATTCTTCAAAGATAAGTTGTTTTCTCTTAGGAAGGTATGTACTAGAGAAGAAATATATGCTTTCATTGAATTATGCAAAGAATTTTCTGCTATATTTTTATGGGAATATAGTGATTTAAAAGGTTTTGATCCAAATATATCTCAACATACCATATATTTATATGAAAATACTAAGCCTATCAATAAAAATCAAAGGCAAATCAATCCTAAGATTGAGCCTCTTATGAGAAAGGAGCTTACAAAGTTGATTGAGTCTAAGATCATTTTTCCTATTAAGCATTCATCTTGGTTGGAAAACTTAGTCCCCATAAGGAATAATAATGGAGAGATCAAGTTATCTATTGAATTCAGATATTTAAATAGATTTTACTTGGAGTACCATAATCCTCTTCCTTCTGTGGAGCAAATTTTGCAAGTTGTGGCAGGTAGTGAAAGGTTCTCACTCCTTGATGGATATTTAGGTTATAATCATATTTTGGTTAAGGAAGGAGATCAATACAAGACAAAATTTACCACTAAATGGGGCACATATGCTTATATAAAAACTAATTTTGGTTTTTCTAATGCTATGGAAACCTTCTAATGTGCAACGGATATGGATTTTCAAGGTCTAATAAATGGTATAGTGCTAGTGTATCTTGATGATATCACGCTCTTCTCCAAGGATGAAAAGGATCATTTGAATCATCTTAGGAATATTTTTGAAAAATTTAGAGATTTTAATATCTCTCTTATTATCAATAAGTGTTTTTTTTCTATTCATGATGGAAAACTTTTGGGACACATTGTTCCAAAGAAAAGTCTCTCGATAGATCCTAAAAGGGTGAGTGTAATCTTGGCATTGACTTCACCCAAACACAAGAAAGGTTTGAAAATATTCTTTAAAAAAATAAGTTTTACAAGGAGTCTTATTTATGATTTTTCTAATTTATTCAATCCTCTAACCTCTATGATAAGGAAAGATGAAGTGTTTACTTAGACAAGGAGAAGGAAAGAGAGTTTCAAAGATATCAAGTAATCTATTGCTCAACCTCCAAATCTTACAAGTCCTAATTTCTTAAAGGATTTAAACTTGTATACTTTTAGAAATGAATAAGTAATTTATACCATTCTTACTCAATCGAATGAAGAAAACTTGGAGTAGCCTATTGCATTTTTAATTCAAGGATTGGAAGGCTACGAGGTAAGGTACACTTATGTAGAGAACCAAGTACTTTCAATTCTTATAAGTCTAAAGAAATTTAGGCATATGTTATACAATAACAAGATTGATATATTGGTTCTATTTTCACTTGAATTTTAACCCTTTTAGGAGATTCAAAGGTTCTCCTCATCTAAGTGGAACAATGGAATCACCTCTGGGCTTGTGGACAAGCTAAGGAATGAGGTGAGTCTCTAGATAGGACTAGCTCCCTTGATGTACCACTTAGAATTGAAACTAAGACTAACTTTGGGTGTGAAAAGGGAAAAATAAATTTAATGCAAAGCTAAAATAGTGGAGGTGATACACTAGATATATTTATGACATCCAACCATATGCATATGACACTTAAGACCAAGCAATAAGCTAAAATATACACTCTTCAATGTTCATCTTCTCACATCAATGCTACATTATGAGGTCATAGATGGATGTGCAAAGTTAGGAGGACTAGAAAAGAGGCCTTAAATATAATTAATGAAAATAATAACTCACTCAACATCTTACATCTCCCTAACACTTCACATGCCCTGAAATAAGAATTTTTCCAACTACAAACAAGGTGAAAGAATGAGACCATATGCTAGAAATCCATAGTCTTTACTAGACAAGAGTAAAAAATTAAACTATAATGCACTTTTAAATAGTAATTAAGAGGTAAAAATTAGTCATTTTATTTATAAAAAGGTATACAATTGATTAGGGCTTCACCATACTTAGGTGGAGCATAGAATATGATGCCAAAATGGCCAACTCTTATAGAGTTTGAGAGAGAGAGAGAAAGAAAGAAAGATAAGTTCAAGGGTCACAATAACAATTGTAAAAATTATAAAAGTATTTAATTTTTAATGTGATTATTACATGTTAATAACCATGTAAGGTATGTAATTTCAATTATCCATACAAGTCATCAAAGTTATGCAAAGTGGCATAAAACTCCTTGTGCATAGAAAAACTACATTCATGATTAGGCCTATTTAAACATATTGTAACTGATTTTTAGAAAGTATAATGATTTTAATACAAGTAATTTACATAATAAATGCATCTCCATGAATTTTTTGCATTCTTGGTCTTCTAGAATTAATTGAAAAGGAGCCATCATCATCTGTTATCTTGAAAACTGCCCTTCCATGAAACCTACACACTTAGCCTCAAAATTGGTATAATTTATCCATTAAAATACAAGGGATGAAGTTTATGAAACTTTTGAATACCATCCATTGACTTTGAATCATCATGGGCACCTTAAAATCACTTTACTTGAAGATTTCCTCCCTTCTCTCTAGCTTGCCCAATATGCCAGATTTGACTAGCTAAGTTGAAAGCTATTATTTGAACCCTTATGAGTTATTTTAGGAAATATAGTGATCACAATTCATTTTAAAATTTCTAAAAATTCCTCCCAATCTTAATCTCATCTCCTAACTCCTCTTGTATCTTTCACAACACACAAAATAGTGAGAAAAATCCTATTTATACCCTTGTCCATATAATTTTGTATAGATAGATAGCATGGTAAGGATACTAGGTAATTTATATTCAAATTCCAATAGGTTACATTAGAAAACTATTATATTTGACCATATATCCAACTCCATTTCTCAAGACTAGTCCTGGCTAAGTGTTTGTAAGGGTTTTAGAGTAGTTTTGAGTCTTAAAGATGATTCATAAAATATTGATGTCCAATTTGTAAAATAATTCCAAAAATTTGTTCTTATTTTACCCTAATAACATCCATAAATTTTTTTTTCATCCATTTAATGTCTCATGAAAGGTGTGAACACTTGAAGCTCGCCTATCACACTTATTTTCACCATTTCCTACAAGTCTGAGTGGTTCAAGGTCCAAAAATGAATTATCTTGGCTTCCTTTGAATTCTAAGAGTTTAAACACATCTTTATTTTTCATATTTACATGTTTTAATAGGTTTAAAATCATGTTTCATGGTGGAAATGAAAAATACTCCACATTTGGGTATTAGGCCTATTTGCAGCTTGAAGCATAAAATGAATTTGTTACAGGTCTCCCTAAATTATATTATATTAGAAACATTAAATTTCATCCTAAAATCACAATCCAACAAGTTATAATCCATATCTTATTCCAAAATGGAGAAAGACCTCTCATTATGCCTTAGGTCCCCTCAAGGCTTATAACTCTGCCTGCAACCTTTGATGATTATATTAACCTGTTAAAATCCATACTCCTATGAGGTGATTTAAAAATTTTACTTGATTAATTAAAACTTATTACACCTCCCTTTCATACTCACTTAACTCTTTATCTATCCTATTATCCCCATTTTACAAATCTATAGGCCTTTTGCATGAGGGGAGTGCCCCCTATCTAAGACAAAATTGGGGGTACATCCCCTATTTTATCTCTAATAAAAGTTATTGGATGGTATTATAAAAGTTTTTTTTTATTATATATACCAAATTTTATCTTCTTAAAATGGATTTTGACCCTTTAAATGCTTGAAAACCTAAGATAGACTTGTAGAAAGGGGTACTGTCTGCATAGTTTACATTTTAGACTAGTTTTTTAGTTATTTGAGTTTATTTATACATAAGATTCATCATGATAATGATATTATATATATATATTTTTTCATTATTTTGTTCTAAATATTTCTCATCACTTAAAACGTCCAAACACTTCATACAAGCCTTGTTTCCCAACCTTATGGGTTGTTGGCTGAGACACCCTGTTGTGACTAAGATAGGGGTTTAGGACTCTGTGAAAGAATTTTTTTATTTTGTAATGGGTTTATTACATAAAATACATTATAATATATGTTACCACTCATTTTTTATACCAATATTTATCTCCATTTTACCTTGCTTTCACCTTTTACCTCAAAACTGAGCCTTTTGCCTGACTGAATGAGACAACTCTTTTGAGTCTACTATAGATGGTTGATATCCTTATTTGGAGCCTAATTTAAGTTCATTAAAATAGTTTATTGTGTATTTATTTCATACCATACCTCTCCAATATCACTTCTAATTATATCTAATGTTGAAGACACCATCTTGTATCAACCTTCCAAACACTGTCTAGTTTGGAGTATCTTACCTACAACCCTATTATAGGTGGTTATACAAGGGTCTTGGTTATTTTATCATGGTGTCCATAAATATTTTATCCATTATCTAAGGTAAAAAAATTCATAATTAATTTATTATTTACCTATATATTTCATTAAGGTTCAAAATAGTGTCTACATTTTGGACTAAGACACTTCCCGTTTTGGGCCTTGCTTGTTGTAGGTTAACCTCCATAGTTGATTTGAATGTTTTAAGTCTAAGAATAATGTGTTGAAAATATTATTAGTTTATTGGGATCATAGTGTGCTTATTTCATCCCTTGGTCTCACCTTGAGTGGGTCAAAACACCATTTAGATTCTCCTCTTAGATCACTGCCCTACATACTAAGATTTCTACTTGAATTGACCACTCTTGTAGGTGGTTATAGGGGTTTAGATTGAGAATATATATATATATATATATATATATATATATATATATATATATATATATATATATATATATATATATATAAACATACATACATACATACATACATACATACATATATATATCCTATTTTAATCTATTTAAACAAAATTAAATTTTCTATCATCACCATTTATTTCTCCTTTATGTTTACTTCTTTGCACTATAGATAGTCCATATGATGGTTGTAGGTTTGAATTTTTATAGTGTACAGACTATAGGTGGTGTATGGGAGATAGAACATTGTATGGCACTCCCTTAGATGATATCCTAACTCATGGTTGTTTCCATTACCCAATGAGACATTTACACTATGGTATCAAGAACAAGTTTCCACTTTGGATGGAAAAGACCTTATTTGGGTCACAATCCTATAGACTCCAGTGTTAAGATTCAATGTGTTTGATAGCATATTTGGGCCTCTAAAAGACCACCTTCCTTTCAAATTTTTCCCTTCCAACTTTTTATGTTTCTTACCCTATGATTGGGCTATCATGTCCAGTCCTTGAGATTAATTAGGATACTTATAAGGCATGTTTTTTGAGGTCACCAAAACCCTTTGGGACTCTGTTTACTCAAAATAAGGATGATAGTCCTCATCTCCTTAACTGGTTTCAAACATGTCCTTTCCACCTTAATGCCTTGTATGAGTTGTCTTGATTCCTTTAGTTTTCCAATATTTTAGGAAATGGTTAAAAATTTATTTAATTCCTTAAAAGGCACCTCCATATTTTGGTATTACCATATGTAGGTGGATGCCTTGACATATCTACAATGAGTCGGGTATGAACCATATAGAGTTTTTTATGAAATTTAGCTTGAAAATTGTTCCTTCAAGCATTTTAAATTCATCTTATCCATTTCAAGAGGTTGGCACACACGTGAACCCTCTCACACCTCATTATGACATTAGAAATGGTCTTTGTTGGTGTGAATGAGCTGTATACAAGCAAATTATGAGTAGGATTAAAGGAAAATACATTGCATTTGGCCTCAAAATAGGTATCAAAATCATTTTTATGCTCCCAAAAGAGTATTAAAACTATCATGGATGCAAAACAAGAACTAACACATTCTATTCAATGTGAAAATCCCTTCCAAGCTCTTGTAGATGCATACTCCAATGGAAAACCATGTGCATATGTGTAGCAGGAGTGTAATTTTTGGGATGTTTTTTAGAGAAAGAGACCAAGAAGGTAAATATAAATGAATAACATTGAAACATTCAAGAAAAGGACATGTTACAACCCCTTAAATCCATTGTCAAACCATGAAACTTAGAAAACATTAGAAACCTACTCATCAACACATAATTTATTCCATTTCAAGGTTATTAGCTGAAAAAACAACTTAAAACTTGAAAAAAATAATGGGAGACATAATTTTACATATCCAAAATCCTCTAGATTAAATATGAGCAATTGGTTTGTATAGAATCACTCAGACCCAAGAAAAACATGAAGGGTCCATAGATGAGTAAACAATTTTTCACAGTCCACTTTGAATAGATGGTTCATGAATAAAAGATAATAAATCATCAAAATTATTATATGTATTTTAATTTCCTAGAGTTTAGAATATTCCCCCAAGATATTTTTTCCTAAAACGCATTGTGTTAGCCGTAACAAGCAATAACCTGTAGGTCACTTTAGTCTGCCAAAAAGAGCAAGAAGGGAGATAAATAGTTTTGGATTGGAAATGAGACTTTCAGATCATCACAAACATGTATTTTAGTTTAATAATATAAAATTATATCTATTTATCTTATACCATGTGGAAAACTTCCCAAGGAGTTATAGAAGTTTCCTTTTCTTCAAGAAAATTGACCTTTTTCTGAGTAACCTGACAATTTTTAGTTAGTGACAGTTACTACAGACCTCCTAGGACACATGTCACATGATACGAGTCTTTTACACTTGAAAAAATCTCAATAAACTTTTATAAAGCATTAAATTCACTTATTTGACCCCTTAAAATGATTTAAAAGGATAAATGGTCCTAGAAAACAAATGACCAAAGCTAGTAAAACATCAATTGACATTAATTAACCTATGAAACACCTTATAAAAATATATTATACCCCATTATACTCCTAAAAATGAATATTTTTATTAGGGGTTCCCTATTTTGACCTAAAAGTCAAAATTGGTCAAGAAATTGGTGACTCATAGGGGTAGTACGCCTGCTATACTAACTACACCAGTAGCCTTATCAGTCCATTGGGCTTATAGATTCATCTAAGAACTGAGAAAAACATAAAATTTGACCATTGACTCAAAATTTTGATCAACAATACACTATAGACTACCTCCTCCATAGAAAGCAAAGGACATACGCAACAAAGAGAGCAAACACACACGTGTTCTAAGCATTTAGGAAACACAAAAAAGTAGGGAGAAAACTACTTATGTACATCTAACCTAATATACTCTTCTCCCTCCTAGATCAAAGGGGAAGTTCCTTAGGTCTCTTCCATGATGATAAACCTCATGGTTCCAAATGAGTGGTGTCTTGAAGTATAATCTTGGTGACTCATACATTTTGCTTATCACCTTGTTTGGTAGGTATCCAATTGAATCATATTCAAACATATCTCCAACATAAATGTATTCTTATTTCTCTTTGATACATGTCTTATGATGATACTCCATGATATTGTAGTCTATCAATGCATTAATATCTATAATTTCATCATTGTAAGGCTCATTTGGCTTATATCCTTCCTACTATGTGTCTTGAGAAAACTCATCTTTCTCTATTTATTCAAGAAGATTCACAAACTAATCTCTATCTTCATCATGACTCTCTTAAGGAAGGTAGTTTAGTTTAATTTTTCAAATAACACACTAATCTTCAAGTTCATCCCAAAAAGAATCACTTACTTGTTTAATCTTCTCAAGGTCTTCTTATTCAATGTCAAAACCATGCCAATCTAATTGTTCTTCTTCTTGATCAAGGACTAAGATATCATCTTTCTCATGATAACCCTCTTGGAGATCCTCAACATGTATCTATTTATTCAAATCTTAGACACTTTCTTCATGGGTGTACTCTTCCTCAAGAATGGATGCATTAGAGTTAGCTTCATGAATACACATACCTTCAAATATGGAGCTAAGAGCTTGTGGATTTCCCTTTTGTTTATCAAATTAAGTACCTATGATAATATATTCTTCATAATCACTCATGAGGTCTTATTTATCAACCATGAATTGTTATTGCTCTTCTTCATTTGCTTCACTCAAGATAGGCTCTTCAACACAAAGAAAGCATTATTCTTTATCATCTAAGAAAGGATATTCAACATAAGAACTTACCTCTTCTTCATCACTTAGGACCTATTTAAGGTTATCAATTTGCATCTCAGCTTCCATAATATGGTTTTTTTTCAAGGGCTACAAGATGTTTAGCCTCTTTCATGGTGATGCCAAGACTAGGCATCTTGAAATACAATGACTTATCCCAATGAGGCTATTAAGGAGGTATGTATTCATCAAGCAAGAGTTATCTTTCTTTATCAATAACTTGATCCTAATTAGGTTCCCATACCATAGGTCCACCAAGGCAAAGGGTGATAGGATGAGGACAAAAGGAACTAGTTGGTGGAGATGGGATATAGAGCTCAAAATCAGATCTATAATGCAAGGTAACAAGTTCTTGGGGAAGAACTTGAGGAAGGGGATATGGGGTGTGTTTAGGCATAGGATATTCTTTTGTGTATAAACCTTCCATGTCACCTTGACTTATAAATATCATCTTTACTTCTAACTCCTCAATTTTCTTGGCTAGATCATCTTGTAAAAATCTTTATTTAAGCTCATAGGAATTATCATGAGGATGAAGGGTATATGAGGGATGTCATGGAGTAAAAGAATCTTCTTGAGGAAGGGTGGGAGGGAGTATCAAAGGATTAGCTTCATTTTCCACTTCACACTCTTTGATAATGCTTTTCTCTTCTTTCTTACCCCATGACTCCACTATTTCACTCCAACTCATGATCTTAGGATTGGAACTCTCTTCTTGAGGGAGGATGGGAGAGGATCATATAGGATAAAACTTCTCTTCAATTTCACATTCTTGGTTAATGATCTTCTCCTCTTTTTTACCCCATGACTCAACTACCTTACTCCATCTCATGATACTAGGATTAGAAGTCTCCTTTTGAGGTGGTGGAGATGCAATTTGAGAGGGAAATGAGGGATAAAGATTCACCTCCTTTGTTACCAACATGTACTATTTCATATGAATATTAGCTAACTCAATTTATTTTTCAAGGTTAGCTTTAAAAGTAAGACTTCTCATTTCAACCCTCTCCTCCAATTGATGGGGAAAATGATGACTTTGATAGGATTGATTTGGCTCATGGTTAGGGGTATTGTATGGCTGATAGGAAGTTTGGGGAAGTGAATATGGAGGTTGATATACTTGGTAATTATACCTCTCATGAATGATTAGCTTGTCTTCCAATGATGAAATCAAACCACTTACATCTAACATCTCCTTTTTAGGCCTTTGCCAATTGGCCCTCTCAATAAAATCCCACTCTATTTTAGCTAACTCCAATGCATATCTCACCTTTTTTATTACATGAATATTAATGACATGACTATATCCCCTTTGATTATCAATATCTATTACATACTTCTCATACCCTAAAAGAGTTTTTTTGAAGGTGGAAATGGATTGAGTTGAGACGTGACTAGGTGGACTAAGAGAAGCAAGGCATTGGAAAGGCATACTATAGGACTAATAAGAAAAATTTAAAGGTTGTACACAACCATATTTATTCTAATTAAAACCATATTTGGGCTGATGACACACTTCCTGATAGGGTTGGTTAAGAACTTTCTCATATTGATAAGGAAAAGGGCAAGTTTCTAATGTCTCACCAACTTGTGTGAAATTGTACTCAAAACCAAAATGAGCCATGAATATTAATTGAAATCAAGGAAATAAAGAAACACATTACCATAATTATTCAAATAGATCACCTGGGATACTTGACTAGATAATACAACTTTGGAGTCACCATTGGTGCTTGAAAAGATGCCTCTAAAGGCTAATTATTGAGAGATAACACCATAAATCCCTCAATCTCTTGGATCAAGAGTCCCAATAGGTGTGCCAAAAAATATTGTCACTTGTATTTTCACCCTTTTAGGTGATGGTAAGTCTCTCCTCATCTAAGTGTCAAAATAGAATCAGCTCTAAGCTTGAGGGCAGCCTAAGGAATGAGGTGAGTCTCTAGATAGGTCTAGCTCCCTTAATATACCACTTATAATTGAAATTAATACTAAATTTGGGTGTGAAA